>PVIA01012402.1:0-38084 GCA_004024845.1 Tonatia bakeri
TGAATTCTTTCTTCATTCTTTTCTGTTTGGTTGTTTCTTTCTTCCTTCTGGTCCACTCCATTGATTTGAGTCCCAGTTTCCTTCCCATCACTATTGGTTCCCTGTGCGTTTCCCTTCATTTTACTTAGCATAGCCTTCATTGTTTCATCTAATTTTCGACCAAAATCAACCAATTCTGTGAGCATCTTGATCACCAGTGTCTTGAACTGTGCATCTGATAAGTTGGCTATCTCTTGGTCGCTTAAAAGTACTGGTTCTGGAGCTTTCAATTCTGTTTGAGCCATCTCCCCCCCAACCCCCCTGCCCTTTGGTCTGGTTGCGCCTATTACATATGAGGGGCAGAGCCTTAGGTGTTCACCAGGGTGGGACACTCCAGTTGCTGGGTTGTGATGTTGTATGTGTGGGTGGGGTCCGAGAGGGAACAATGGTGCCTGCTCTGCTCTCCGTCGGACCTCAGTCCCCTCCGCCGCTTCCCCTGAGCAAACTGGGCCTTTCTAGTGCCAGTTCCTGTGTGGGTGGGCTTGTGCACCCCGTGGGATTTTCCAGCGACCTCTCCTGTGACTGTGAGGCTGGGAGTCTCTCCCTGCCCCTCAACCCCCACAGGTGTTTTCAATCAGTGTCCTGAAGCTCTAGTTCCCAGTGCTGGTACCCTGGGTTGTGTGCAGTGCCTTGCTTCACAATTTCTGCCTCGCTGGGTCTGCCAGTTGCCACCCCTTGGCCAGGGTCTGCCAGCTGCCACTTGCACTCCCAGAGTCTGCCTGCTGTGGTCTTGCGAGCCCTGTAGGCCTTAGGTGCCTGGTCCCAACACTCTCCATGCTTTCTGTGCCCCGACCTGTGCCTGGCTGCCCGACTCTGCTCCTCCTACTGGTCTGGATGAACGTGTCTATTTTAACTCCTTGGTTGTCCGACTTACATACAGTTCAGTTCTGGTTGTTACTGTGTTTCTAAATTGTTGTTGTTCCTATCTTGGTTGTGCAAGGAGGCATAGTGTATCTACCTATGCCTCCATCTTGGCTGTAAGTGAAAAGTTTTTAATTTTGATGAAGTCTAGTTTAATGATTATTTTCTTCTGTTGTCGCGTCTAAGAAATTTTTGTCCATTCCAAGTCATGAAAGTTTTCTTAATGCATTTTCTTCTAGAATTTCTCTATATAGCTTTAGCTCTTAAGTTTAGGTGTATGATTTCTATTGAGCTCAGCTTTTTGTGTGATGAGGTCTGAATTCATCTTCATGCACGTGGCCGTCCAGTAGGTCCTAGCACTTAGTGTTTGTTGAAAACAGTATTGTTTCTCCATTGAGTTGCTTTGGCATCTTTTTCAGAAATCAGTTGACTATACGAGTTAGTTAGCATTTATTTCAGGACTCTCAATTTTATTCATTGATCCGTGTATCTGTACCTCGTGGTCTTCATTATTAAAGCTATACTGAGTTTTGAAAACGAGAAGCATGAGTTCTCCAGCTTCATAATTTTTTTTTAATCGTCACCCAAGGCTATGTTTATTTTGTTTTAGTTTTAAATTTTCACCTATTTATGTATTTTTAAAGATTTTATTTATTTTTAGAGAAGGGGAAGGGAGGGAGAAAGAGAGGTAGAGAAATATTGATGTACAAGAGAAAAGATACATCGATCAGTTGCCTCTCGTACACCCCCAACCAAGGACCTAGCCTGCAACACCAGCCAGAGCTGTTTTTGTTTAGAGACAGGGAGAAAGAAACATCAATTTGTTGCCTCCCATGTGCGCCCCAACTGGGGATCAAACCCATAACTTAGGTATATGCCCTGACTGGGAATTGAACCTGCAACCTTTTGGCCTATGAGACGATGCTCCAACCCACTGAACCACCTGGCCAGGGCCAACTTTGTTAGTTTTTAACATTATTTGGCTATTCTGTGTTCTTTGCATTTCCATACCACTTTAGTATCAGTTTCTCAATTTCACTCCTCCAAAACACCCTCTTTGAATTTTGATAGAGTTCATGTTTAATCTCTAAATAAATTTAGGGTGATATACCATCATTTACCAGTGCATGAATGTGGAATTTCTGTCTATTCATTGGTATCTTCTCAGTTTTCAGTATAAAAAGCCTTTTATATTTGCTTCTGTTTTTAAATTTATTCCTATGTGATTAGAATTTAATTTCATGTTTGGATTATTCTTTATTAGTATATAGGAATACAGTTGATTTTTATATATTAATCTTGTGATTTGCAGGGTTGCTGAATGCAATGATTAGTTCTAGTAGTTGGTTTTTTATGTGTGATACATGGATTCCTTAGAGTCATCTAAATACAGGAGCATATTGTTTATGAATAAAAAGCAGTACTTTTTCCTGTCCAACCTGCATGCCTTTTTCTCTCTCATTATTTTTAAACGGTGCATATGAAAAACCTATAGTCATCCTCATACTTAATGATAAAAGACTAAATTGCTTTCCCCTAGAATTGTAAACAGCAGAAGGATGTCTATCTACTCTTATTTCTATTCATCACTGTTCTGGAGGGTCTAGCCAGTAAATTATTAGTTCTCTCTTATTTCTAGTTTGTTGAGAAGTTTTATCATGAATGAACTCTAAATTTTATTCATCGAGCTGTTGAATTTTGTCAGAAGGCTTTTCTGCATCTATATGGAGTTTTCTGTTCTTTTTTCTAGTAATAGGTATATTACATGAGCCAATTTTCTGATGTTAAACCAACCCTATGTTCCAGGGATAAATTCCAGTGTGGTCAAGGTGTATAGTCCTTTTTCAAGTATTGCCATGTTAGGTTTGCTGACATTTGGTTGAATGTTTCTGTGTGCATTCATACATGATACTGGTCTGCAGTTTCTAGTGATGCCTCTGTTTGCCAATGGGGTCCGGGAAATAATGGCTTATGGGAGGAGGTGGGAGGTGTTTCCTCCTAGTTTCAGTAGAGTTTGTAAATTATAAGTATTACTTCTTTAAATATTTGATAGAATTTGCCAGTGAAGTCATTTGTGCTTGGACTTTTACTTGTGGGAAGATTTTTAAAACTGATTCAGTTTTTTTAGTTGTTATATGGGTCTGTTCAGGGTCATTGTGTTTTTCTTGAGTCCATTTTGGTAATTTCTGTCTTTCCAGAAGTTTGTTCATTTCATCCACATCATCTAATTTGTTAGCATAAAGTTTTAATTTCTAATTTCTGGGGGGGGGTTGGTAGTTATGTCTCATTCCTGATTTTGGAAATTTATGTCATATTTGTTTTTTCTTGGTACCTTTAATTAAAGGATTAACAATTTTGTTAATGTTTTGAAAGAACCAGCTTTTCTCTTTTTCATTGATTTCCACTCTAACCACTACTGTTTCCTTTATTCTGCTTACTTTGGGTATAGTTTGCTGCTTTTATAATTTCTTAAGGTAGAATCTTAGGTTATTGATTTGAGATGTTTTCTCTTTTTTAACATAGCTGTTCAAAACTATTAATTTCCCTCTAACCACTCCTTTAGTTGTACCCCATATGTTTGGATATGTTTTATTTTCATTTTTATTCATTTTAAAATATTTAAAAATTTCCCTGTGATTTCTTGTTTGACTCGTGGATTATTTAGTAGCATGTTAATCAATTTCCATATATTTCAGAGTTGCCCAAATTTTTCAGTTGTTAATTCCTAAATCAGTATCACTGTGGGCACTTAATATACTTTATATGATTTCTGTTTTTTAAAATGTATTGCAACTTGTTACATGCATGTTTTTGTGCAGCCTGTGACCTAAGAATGGTTTTTAGATTATTAAAGGATCGTTAAAGAAGATTGTGTGGCAGAGAGAGTATGTGGCCTGCAAAACCTAAAATGCTTATATTCCACTTGGTCATGGTATATATAGTCCTTTTTATATGTTGCTGGATTTGGTGAGCAGAAAACATTTGCCAGCACCTGGCAGAGCATGTAGTGTACTTTCGAGAATATTCCACGTGCATGTGAAAAAATTATATATCTCATTGTCATAGGGTATCATAGGATCTATGGATTTCAGTTAGACCAAGTTGTTGGTAGTGTTATTCAAGTCTGTTGTCTAAATTTCTTTCTAATTGTTCTATCAATTTTTGAGAGTGGGAGATTGAAGTTCCCAACTATTACTATTGAACCACTTATTTCTGCTTTTGAGTTCTGTTGGTTTTTGCTTCAGGGACTTTGGGGACTCTTGTTAAAGTATACATAATATTGAGTATATCCACAGCATTTTGCACCCATCACTATTATCCATTCTAGAACTTCCTTATGATACCAAAGAGAACTCTGTACCATTAAACAATAACTCTCCATTCTGCCTCCCTGTGCCCCCAGTAACTACCATTTTACTTTGTCTTTGTGAATTTGCCTATTCTGGTCCCCTAAGTATAATCATGTAATATATATTTGTACTTTCGTGTCTGGCTTATTTCACCTAGCCATGTTTTCAAGGTTTATTCATGTTGTAGCCTATATCAACATTCCATTCTTTTTTAAGGCTGAATAATATTGCACTGTATGGACATAGCACATTTTGTTTATTCATATAACAGTTGATGGGCATTTGAATTGTTTCCACCTCTTTGCTCTTTTGAATAATGCTGCTATGAACATTGGTGCACAGGTGTCTGTGTGAGTATCTGCTTTGTAGAATTGCTGAAGTTACGGTAATTCTGTTTAACTTACTGAGGAACTGTCAACCTATTTGCCTTAGGGGCTGTGCCATTTACGTTTCCACCAGCCCACATTAGGGTTCCAATTTTTTCACATTCTTGTGAACACTTTTTAAAAAATAATAGTCATCCTAATGGGTATAAAGTGGTACCTTATTGTGATTTAAAGCCAGTTTATTTTGAGATCCTAAATTCTTTAGTTTGTCACAAGTTTAGAAGAAGATACTGCCATTTTATATATTTCTTAAAAGAATGGTATTTGTGTGTGTGTTATACTTATTTATGATAATACCTAAAGACTGTGTGTCTGTCACATTACGTTTTTCCAGGATCCCCATGTTTGTAAGAACAGTTAAAATTTCAGACTCCCCAATAGTCTTGTTAATGTCTTTGCTTTTTCAAGATTTAGAATTCACCTAGGGGTTTTGTTGTACTAATTTGCTTGTAATTCATAGAATCTACCTTCATTTAGAGCAAAATGTCTTAGAACATGAATTTCTGGATTTGAATTCCTGTATCTCTACTTACTTGCTTTGCAACTTAGGATAGCTTTTTGAGATCTCTAAGCCTAAGTTTCTCCATTTGTTAAAATAAATAGAATATTTACACAGGGATTATTAGTATATTGATTGAATTAGACAATATATGTAATGATCTTAGCATACAGCATCAGGTAATACCCAGTAAATGGTATTACCATCTCCCTCCTGAAAACAAGGCCTGTGTGCACCCCCACCATCACTCTTCTGTTTCCTTCCAGTTTTCCAGAGATCAGACAGTGCAGGTTAGCAGTGAAGACTGTTAGGTGTCCTCAGAATGTAGTTTGTCTCAGCTAAACAACGGAGCCCCCAGAGCAACTTGGCACTCAAGTCTTCTTGCCCTCAAAGATGTCTTTTTTCATCAAAATTTCTTATCATTTCAGTCATATTTTGATTTTTCTCTTTCTTTGACAGAGAGGTACAAGAGGAAAATCAAGGTAAACTGCAATGCCTTGAATCACCAGTTAACAATAGATCCTTGGCCTTGAGCTTAAACAAAGCTGTTCTTTTTCTTCTTTTCACCCTAACCAAAATTGTCTTTTCAGTTGTCCCTAGGAATTTTTCCCTTAGAACCTTCAGCTCATTCTTATCTCTAGCTTTCCTGACACTGTGCTTACAACTTCCTGCTAATTCATTTGTATGTGTCTTGGATTTTGGGCCCCTCCTTGTTCCATTTTTGTATAAATGTCTTTAAAATCTGAGCTGTTGGGATTTCTCCCTGTGGGTCCACATTGATTTATTGTTCTCTGTTTCTCCTCTTCTGAATTCTTTATAATTGAAAAATCAGAAGTATATTTTAGAAGTCAACCAGTTCTTTTATACTGTGTACATAGGCCATGCAACCACTCTTAAGTTTTTCTCACATATTTGTCCCTGCTTTTTTAAAAAGAAAATTAAGGGTCATGATTCTGCCTTAGTACAGCTCCTGTGAGGACTAGATGAAGGGCTTCCGTGTCCCTCCCACCCACTGTGTCCACTATGGATTGTTGACTTTTACACAAATAAGAACTTGGTCAGTACAGATGCTCCTTGACTTACAGTGGGCCTACATCCCAATAAACCCATTGGAAATTGAAAATAGCTTAAGTCAAAAAAGCCTTTAATACACCTCACCGACTAAACATCATAGCTTAGCCTAGCTATCCTTAAACATACCCAGAACACTTACAGTTGGACAGAATCATCTCTCACAATGAACACACTGTAGATTATCAGTTGTTGACCCTTGTGATCATGTGGCTGACTGGGGTCAGTGGTGTGCCTCCACTGCCAGGATCATGAGGCAATATCTTACCGTGTATTGCTAGGCCAGAAGGAGATCAAAATTCAAAGTACAGTTTCTACTGAATGGATATGGTTTTCACACCATTGTAAAGTTGAGAAATCTTAAGTTGGACCATCATAAGTCGGGGACCATCTGTATTTTTTACTATATATAAATCTTTTTTCATAGTCAGTTCTGTGACTTAATGTTTTAAATGTGTACCACCTTTTATGCAAAGATAATGCTCACTTACCTTTTTTTTTTTTTTAACAGACTTTAATTTTTAGGTCAGTTTTAGGTTCCCAGCAAATTTGAGCAGAACAGAATTCCCACATACCTCCTGCCTCCACAAATATACAGCCTCCCCTACAACCAGCAGCCTGCACCAGAGAGGAACATTTACTAACAGCCAGTGAACCCTCACTGCAATCTGTAATTTACATTAGGGTTCACTCTTGCTGTTGTAGTTCTGTGGGTTGTAACAAATGAATAGTGACACATATCTACCATTATTCAATAGCGCCATACAAAATAGTTTCTCTGCCCTAAACATCCTCTGTACTCTGCCTGTTTGTCCTTCCCACCCTCCTACACCCTGGCAACCATTGATCTTTTTATTGTTTCCATAGTTTCTCCAGAACATTATATCATTGGAATCATACACTATGTAGCCTTTTCTCATTGGCTTTTCAGTTAGTAATTTGCATTTAAATTTTCTCCATGTCTTTTCATGACTTGGTAGTTCATTTCTTTTTAGTTCTAAATCATACTCCACTTTCTGGATGTACTGTAGTTTATTTATTCATTCATCTACTGAAGGATATGTTGATTGTTTCCAAGTTTTGGTGATAATGAATAAAACTGCTCTAAACATTGTGCAGGTTTTTGTGTGAACATAGTTTTCACACAAAACACCAAAGGAGCACATTTGCTGCATTGTGAGCTAAAAGTATGTTTAGTTTCATAAGAAACCTTCCAGCTGTCTTCCAAAGTGGCTATACAATTGTACATTCCCACCAGCAGTGAATAAGTGTACATCCTCACTAGCATTTGGTATTTTCAGTTATTTGGATTTGGGCCATTCCGATGACTGGCGGTGGTATTTCATTGTTATTTTAAGTTGCGTTTTCTTGATGACATATAATGTGGGACATCTTTTTTAAAAAATTATATTTTATTGATTATGCTATTACAGTTGTCCCAGTTTTTTCCCCTTCACCCCTCCACCCAGCACCCCCGACTCCCTCAGTCAGTCCCCACACCACTCTTCATGTCCATGGGTCATGTGTAGGTTTTTTGGCTACTCCATCTCTTATACTGTACTTTACATCTCATGGCTATTCTGTAACTACCTATTTGTACTTCTTAATCCCCTCACCTCTTCACCCATTCCCCCACACCCCACTTCCATCTGGCAACCATCAGAATGCTCTCTGTATCCATGATTCTGTCTCTGTTCTTCTTGTTTGCTTAGTTTGTTTTTTAGATTCAGTCGTTGATATGTATTTGTTGGTATTTTATTGTTCTTAGTTTTGATTTTCTTTTTCTTAAATAAGTCCCTTTAATACTTCATATAATAATGCTTTGGTGATGCTGAACTCCTTTATTTTTTTCTTGTTCCAGAAGCACTTTATCTGCCCTTAAATTCTAAATGATATCTTTGTTGGGTAGAGGAATCTTGGGTGTAGGTCCCTGCTTTTCATGACTTTGAATATTTCTTGCCAATCACTTGTAGCCTGTAAAATTTCTTTTGAGAAGTCAGCCGACAGTCTTATGGGAACTCCCCTGTAGGTAACTAACTGCTTTTCTCTTGCTGCTTTTAAGACTCTCTTTTTAACCTTTAGGATTTTAATTATGATGTGTCTTGGAGTGAACCTTTTTGCATCCATCTTGTTTGAGACTGTGCTTCCTGGACTTGCACGTTTATTTCTTTCATCAAATTAGGGAAGGTTTCTTTCATTACCATATTTTGCTATGTATAATGTGCTCCTGTGTGTGATTTTCACCCACGTTTTAGCACGCATCATACACGGGATTATTATACCCTTTATTATACCCATGATAATGGGTAATCATTATACCCATGTATAATGTGCATCCTTATTTTCACTCAAAAATTTGGACAAATCATTGATTTGATTCTTGGCTTCATCGTCTTTATTCTTGTTGCCCTGTAAATTGTTCTTTATTTTAATTAGTATATCCTTCATTTCTGCCTGGATCTTTTCTGTGCTATTGAGGTCCTCACTGAGTTCCTTGAGCAGCCTTGTAACCAGTATTTTGAGCTCTGCATATGATAGATTGCTTATCTCCATTTTGTTTAGTTCTTTTTTCTGGAGTTTTGATCTGTTCTTTAATTTGGGCTATATGTATTTGTCTCCTCATTTTGGCAGCCTTGCTGTGTTTGTTTCTATGTATTGGGTAGAGCTACTATGACTTCCTGTCTTGGTAGTGTGGCCTAATGTAGTAGGTGTCCTGTAGGGTCCAGTAGCACAGCCTCCCCTGTCACCTGAGGTGTGCTCTTCGTGTGAGCTGAGTACAACTTCTTCCTGTAGTTGAGACTTGATTATTCTGGGCAGGTCAATGGGAGGGATTTACCCAGGCCAGTCAGCTGCAAGGACTGGCTGTGACCACTGACCACCAATCTTCACCCTCTGTGGAGGATCACCTGTGCAGGGGCAGGGTGGTGGTGCTCCAACATGGTTAGTAGTTATTCACTGTGTGGGCAGGCTCTGGGGTTTCCCAGGTGGTGTAAGCCAAGGTTAGCTCCTTGCTGTGTTTTGCCCAGGGCCACCCTGCCTGAGCTATAAAGCAATCTGATATAGCTGCTACTTTTGCTGGGCTTAGAGATTCCCAGGTGAAACCAAGCTGTGAATCTAGGCTGGCTGCTGCTAGTGCCAAGCCTGGGTCTCCTTAGCAAGAGGTATGGAGGGTTCAGAAAAGGGACAATGGCCTGCCTTTTTGTCTGAGAGAAAACTGTCCCCCAGCTCTCGCTTTGATGCCAGACACTTCACTTTCTCCCTGTATGCCTCTGGTGCCTTTCAAGCTGCTATCCTGGTCCTGTAGCTCAGAGGGACTGAGTCTGATTAAATCCTGTGTGTGCATTCTGTAAGGTGAACTGCTTGGGACTCCAGAAGCTTCTTCCACCCACTTAGTCTCCACTGGTTTTTGCAGCCAGGAGTTATGGGGGCTTATCTTCCTGGCACTGGAACCCTGCTCTGGGTGGCCTGATGTGGGCCTGGGACTCCTAGATCCTGAGATACCCCTCCCAAATTTTTATCCATCACATGTGGATGTGGGACCAGCCCATTCCATGTTTGGGCCCCTACTACCAGTCTGGATGGATGTGGTTTCTTTAGTTCCTTAGTTGTGAGACTTCCATTCAGCTCAATTTCTGACGATTCTGAGTGATGGTGGTTGTATATTTTAGTTGTTATTTTGATGTGGTTGTGCTTGATGAGCCGTGTTTACCTGTGCTACCATCTTGAGTGGAAGTCCTGGAGCATCTTTTGATATATTTATTTGCCATGTATATAACTTCTTTGGTGAGATATCTGTGTCTTTGACTCATTTTTTAATTGGGGTGATCATTTTCCTGTTGAGTTTTAAGAGTTCTTTGTATATTTTGAATAACAATTCTTTATCAGGTAGGTCTTTTACAAATATTTTCTCCCAGTCTGTGACTTGTCTTATTCCCTTGACAGTGTCTTTTGCATAGCAAAAGTTTTTAGTTTTAATGAAGTCTAGCTTACTGATTATTTCTTTCATAGATCATGTCTTGGTGTTATCTAAAAATTCATCACCTTGTTCAAGGTCATCTAGATTTTCTCCTATGTTATCTTCTAGAAGTCTTACAGTTTGCTTTTTACATTTAGGTCTGTGAACCATTTTGAGGTAATTTTTGGTGATGGGCGTAAGGTCTGTGTCTAGATTAATTTTTTTGCATGTGAATGTCTGTTCTTAAATTATTTGATGAAAAAACTATCTTTTCTCCATTATTGCCCTTGCTCTTCCATTAGAGATCAGTTAATTATATTTATGTAGATTTGTTTCTGGATTTTCTCCTCTGTTTTTGATCGGTTTGTTTATTTTTTTGTCAGTTAGCACCCAGTCTTCATTGCTGTAGCTTTATAGTAGTCTTTAAGTTGGGTAGTGTCAGTTTTCTAATTGTGTTATTCAGGATTGTGTTTGACATTCTGGGTCTTTTGCCTCTCCATATAAACTTGAGGATCACTTTCTTGATACCCACAAAATGATTTGTTGGGGTTTTGGTTGGGGTTGCATTGAATCAATAGATCATGTTGGGAAGAACTGACATCTTAATAATATTGAAGCTTCAAGAATGTGGAACAGTCATTTATAGTTCTTTGACTTCTTTCATTAGAGTCTTATAGTTTTTTCAAAGATCTTTTACCTATTTTTGTTAGATTTTTCCCTAAGTCCTTCGTTTTTGAATGCCAGTGTAAATGGTAATGAGTTTTCAATGTCAAATTTTGCTTGTTCATTGCTGGTATATAGGAAAGTGATTTGACTTTTGTATATTAACCTTGCTATAATTGTTTACTAATTCCAGGAGGGTTTGTTTGTTTGTTTTTGTCAGTCCTTTCAGATTTTCTGAAAGTCATGTCATTTGTGAAAAAAAGACGGTTTTATTTCTTCTTTCCCAATCTGTACCTTTTATTTCCTTTTTTTTTTTTTTTTAAGTTTTTTTTTGTCTTAGTGCAGTAGCTAGGACTTCAATACAGTGTTGCAATGGAGTAGTAAGAACATCCTTACCTTGTTACTACTGGTGTCTTAGCAGGGAATCTAGTTTTTCACTATTAAATATGACATTTTTTGTAAATGTTCTTTTATCAAGTTGAAAAAGTTCCCCTCTATTCTAGAGGGTCTGTTGCTGAGAATCTCACTGAGTTTTTTAGTTCATAGTTTTGTTTAGTATAATTTTATAGGTACTTGGTATATTTAAGTCTTTTAGGATGCTGAAACAGGTTCATCATCTCAAATGACGATTCTGCTGGAAAAACAATTTAGAATGTGATGTTGCCTATCCTTATATCTGTATACTATTAAAAATCATCAGATTCACAGCATTTTGGAGTATGTATTTTGGATACAGACTCACAGCCAGGAAGGACAGTGAGACTAAGAGAAATATCTGAATATTTCCTTTTTCATATAGTTGGGTTTAAGGGGAACACGTAGAGAATCTGGAGTTTCTGATAATTATTCTTTAAACTTTTTTCCTGTTTGATTTGTTCACAGATGTTCAGCCCGTTGCCTATGAAGAGCCCAAACATTGGTGTTCAATTGTTTACTATGAATTAAACAATCGTGTTGGAGAAGCTTTCCATGCATCTTCTACCAGTGTGTTAGTAGATGGATTCACAGACCCTTCAAATAACAAGAGTAGATTCTGCTTGGGGTTGTTGTCAAATGTTAACCGTAATTCAACAATTGAAAACACTAGGCGACATATTGGGAAAGGTAATTTTGTCATTTCGCTACATTCACTTGAATTCTGTATTTGCTGTGCTTGCGGTGGACCATCCACTGTGTGAGGTGCTGGAGTGTACAAAGCCTAGGGCAGAGTCTCTGACCTCAAGTTCATGTGTGAAGTAAAGACATACTCAGGCCTCTTTTCCTTACCTGCTTACTTATTTTTCATGGTACTTAGGATCTGAAAGCAAATTAGCTATGTTTATTTTTTTAGTATCGTTCTGACTGGAATATGAATTTTATAGAAATCTGCTGTGTTTAGAACATCTTCAGCAGCTAAAACTGCCTGATAGTAAATACACAACAAATACTTGTGGAATATTTGAATGCTGTTGGAAGGATTAGCATTTTATAGTTATGATATTTATGGAGTATTTTGGGTTAAGATGACACGTAGGAATTTCCATTATGTTGAAGGGTTACAGGTAGGAAATCCAGTTTGACTGAAGTGCCTCACTTCTATGCATTGATTTTCTTACTAAGGTAGAATATTTCAAAAGGAATTTACTTGGTGAATTCTTGACTTGTAGAATCAGTGTGTGTAGTGTTAGGACCCTTTCTTCTATGGGTCATTTTTATTTGCTCAGAAACAAAAAAGATGTTAATGCCACAACCGCGTACGTGTCTGTGACTCACACGTGTGCAGAGGTGTGTGTGGACAAGGACAGTCTTTCAGCACTCTTTGCAGCAGTAGAAAGTTGGGAACAGCTCAGCTTCAGATATGTAATTTGAATTTTTTTTCTTTTACCTATTTTTTTTTCAGAGGTTTTTTTTTTTTGAAGATTTTATTTACTTATTTTAGAGAGGGAAGGGAGGGAGAAAGAGAGAGAGAAACATCAATGTGCAGTTGCTCGGGGCTGTGGCCTGCAACCCAGGCACGTGCCCTGACTGGGAATCGAGCCTGCGATGTTTTGGTTCGCAGCCCGTGCTCAATGCACTGTGAATTTTTAATATTTAACTGTATTCATATGTTATATATATGTATATTTTAAATACCAGAAACATTTTTTTAAAGGAAAGTAAAATAAACCTACCATTTAAAGGCTTTGTGACCTAAATTTACACATGCCTTAGGATGTTTTTATGTTGGTCTTCCCCCCATTAGCCAAAGGAGCAAAAAACTCGGTGCCAAATGACTATGTGTGTTAGTTGATAACCAAGCATTCCTTTGAAAGGACTCATCATAAGGCACTTGCTTTTTTGCCATTGCTTTCTCTCACAGAGATGATAAATGATGGTTGTTGAAAAGGGAGAAAACCCTAAGAACTTGTAGCCTAATAAGCTACCAACTTGAGTCTTAAGTCCTGGTTACCTGAGGACAGTTTTGGATTTAGTCAGACATTAATTTCTTTATTGTCTTTGGCAGCGTAAGGCCACCTAGTGGTACCTTCTGTCAAAGGCCTGTGGGGCATTGGCTGTAGGTTCATGGCTGTTCTCGGTTGCACCTCATGCAGCCCCCGTGGCTTTATTATGCTGCGTTGTTGACTCCAGTGATGCCTGTGTTTTTCAGGGGTTCACCTGTACTACGTTGGCGGCGAGGTGTATGCAGAGTGTCTCAGTGACAGCAGCATATTCGTGCAGAGTAGGAACTGCAACTTCCATCACGGCTTTCATCCTACCACTGTCTGTAAGATTCCCAGCAGCTGCAGCCTCAAGATTTTCAACAATCAGGAATTTGCACAGCTCCTGGCTCAGTCTGTCAACCATGGGTTTGAGGCAGTGTACGAGCTCACCAAAATGTGTACAATCCGAATGAGTTTTGTCAAGGTCAGTAGGTGGGGACCTGTAGCTTAATTTGAGTCACCATTAATGTGTATATTATATGTCTGTAGGATATAATTTTATAAAGCCATTATTAAATGAAAGGTGGTGATTACTTTTAACCTGATTTAATAGGTGTTTTTTTTTAAAGATTTTATTTATTTATTTTTAGAGAGGGAAAGGAGGGAGAAAGAGAGAGAGAAACATCAATGTGCGGTTGCTGGGGGACATGGCCTGCAACCTAGGCATGTGCCCTGAGTGGGAATCGAACCTGCGATGCCTGGTTCGCAGCCCCACGCTCAATGCACTGAGCTACACCAGCCAGGTGATTTAATAGGTTTTTAAATGAAATTCTTGACTCTATAACTTTAACCACATGGTAGGTCTGAGGTTCTATTTTGTAAACCAGACATTATAAAAGGTACAACACCGGTTTTGATGCTGAACAGGGGCTGGGCTTACAGAGAATTTAAGGCGAAGACTAAATTGCTAGGGAGTGTTCACTGTTAAACCCCCTCTAGTCCCTTAGCTTCAGCAGCATCAGTCACCATCGGACCCTGTTGTTAGAGTGGCTCGAAGGCTTCTTTAGGACACTGAAATTGTTTGTGAAGTTAAAGAACTTTTCAGAATTGTCGTTTACTGTTGGCCAGATTTTATTGGTATTCCAAAGATGGTGGTTCGTGAGCAAAATGTGGAAAGAATTTTGGTGATACATTTAAGCAACCTGGACTGGACCCAGTGGGTCCTTCGGGAGTTAGCCCAGGAAGAGCATCGGTCAGGTGCTCTGTACAAATGTCTCCTCTGGCGTCCAGTGCCGCAGCCCAGTGCCTCCGTGTGTTGCCCAGGGTAGCGTAGGCTCGTCACCAACATCGGTTTGTCATGGTAGTCTCCTGTAGAAACATGACTTTTGTGTATCTAATCTTTTCTCCCTCCCCCCCCCCCGCCACCTCCCAATCCCCCTCCCTCCCACCCTTCCAGCTCCCCAGCCTAATTTTTCTGGCCCACAACTACTGTAAGCAGTAAAACAGAGAGTTAACTCCAGGCAAATAAGAATGAAAAAAGCTTTGACTTTTTTCTGGAGTTTTAGGATAAAGTGTTCTAGCTCAATTCGTCCCTGTAATTTCCTGTTTTAAAGGATAATTGATACGTGATTGCCACTTAAATTGCACTTGCATGCATTGATCAGATCTGCAGTGCCTGATCTTTTATTTAAAAAAAGGGACCAAAAACCTGGAAACAAAAAGAATTTGGCAAAAAAATCTGATATGAACTTACCATTAGGCTATTTATAGGTTTTATTTATCCAATTAAGTAAGAATGTATCTCACTGAAGAAATATTAATTTTTAAGTGATGAGATTTAGAATGTATTACCTTTATAAAATTTAAAAAGAAGAAAGTTTGAAACAGCTTTCTCCAACTGTTTCTATTAAGGGAATTCTACATTATTAAAAAATCATCTTTCAGTGATGCAGCTGTTGTGTTACTTGTAACTCCATGGCGAATGCTGAGGTTGGTTTTGTGGTCTTTGTTAAGTACATTGTGCATATGTCTGCTGTAACGTATCTTTTTGTCAGTGTGTGAAAGTTGATTTTGGCTGGTTGACACTTTTTAGAGGTGCTCACTGTGATGTCTGTTCATTTCCCAGGGCTGGGGAGCAGAGTACCACCGACAGGATGTCACCAGCACCCCATGCTGGATTGAGATTCACCTTCACGGGCCTCTTCAATGGCTGGATAAGGTCCTCACGCAGATGGGCTCCCCTCTGAACCCCATCTCTTCGGTTTCATAGTGCGGGAGTGTTCTTTTCAATGGTATCATTAGTGGACTTGTTTTAATTTTAGGGAAACTTTCAATACAGATACTGTGAGCTTACATGGAAAACATCTTATTTTTTTCTACATAATTGTGACCAATACATTTATATTTTGTGATGAATCTACATTTGTTTGTATTAGTGTTCATGTGATTAACTCTCAAAGTGTTGTGAAAGATGCAGAGAAATTCTCATGCCCCAGTTCCAAGGTTTGGCATTAATCTTAAACTGGAACATGTATTTGCCTTATTGTCCCAACAATTTTTTTAAATTTGTTCAGCTTTTTTTAAAAATGTAGAACACCACATGATAAAAATGATGGTAGTGTAAGAGGGTATGCAGTGAGAAGTCTTCCCTTCGACTCTTGATACTCAAGCTGTACATTTTCCAGTTTCTTTGTCCCACCAGCTTCTAAAAAGTCTAGCCCATTGTCCTGTAGAAGCATATGGTGGGGACTTAAAAGAAACTATAAAAAATCTTCTGTTTGAGGAACACTATGCACTGCTCTAACAAGTAGTGTTCGGTAAAAGCAAAGTGATTGTTTTCTAGATAACATCATAGAATTTACATTTAATACAGCTAAATGTTCGTCTCTGTATTGTGACTTCACTCAGTATATCTTTTGTATAACATTTTCCTTAAAAGAAAGGATTGCCAACAACAGATCTCCGGTATGTGTCATTCACTCAGAGCCCGTCCGAAGCACTACTTTATAGCGAGTGGCAGCGCGTGCGTGGCCGTGTTCAGCTGTGTTTGCATCTTTCGGCTCGAGTTGCCAGAACTCTAATTTCGATATGCATTAACCTTTTATTTGCACTTTGATGGGCGACAGTTTTTAGTGTAACCTTCTGTGAAACACACTCAAGTGATTTGGACTTAGATGCTCATCCTTACTTCCCTGGTTCCCCTTTTATTATGGACAAACACTGCAATTTATAGATGACAGTTGTAGAAAGTTACGCTTTTTCTAGCTTTTGTTGTATTTTCAGCCTAGATTATAACACTGTTAATCTTTAGCTCCAGCTTAAGGTGCCTTTTTAATTCCAGTTTTATGGACATTATTAATGTTGGAAAATCATGTACTGAATCCGTTGCTCTTACCGCCTCAGTCTCCCCATGCAGGGACCTGTGTACTGTAAGCCATAGGAGGAGCCTTTCCCCTCTGGCCCCAGGACGAGGCTCCTGGTCTCATACCTAAAGGAATTGGCAGTGGTCACCAACAGAGCTGATTTCAAAACATTTGTGTATCAAAGAATAGAGACTATTCTGCCAATTACCTTGCATGCTCTTGCGTGCTCTTTTTTCTTTTCCTTTTTTTTTTAAAAACTCCTGTGTGAGTGCTAGTCACCCAGAACACTATCCTCAGAAAGGAAACACATGGAAACTCTAAAATGTCCATTTTATCAATCATGCTTAAAGGCTTTGGGGGAAAGACTCTCAACCCCTTCTTCCAGGGAGTGGCCAGTTAGACTCTTAGTTATGGCATGAGAACAAAGGCATTATTTTGAGAAAAGTGACCTAACTTACCTGTCAGAAGACACTTACTTTCCGGAGCCTTTTGTAAGTATCGAGAGCTGTGGCAGTCTTGTGTTTCAAATGTTGGTTTGGTTTGACTTTCTGCCTTGCCCTTTCTGTGTTTATGAGGAAGTAAGTGCATTTTTTTAGGAAAGGAGAATGTGATTCTTTTTTTCTCTCTCTGCGACATTATTTATTGCTTTTACAAAGTGCAGCCAGTGGGTGGTTTTAGTCTTTAAGATGAAGTGCCTGCCACATGGGCCTCCGCTCACCATCCTTTGCCTGGTGACAGTACTTTATGGCAGTCACCTAAGCCTTAGCCACAGTTTCACACGACACACTTTCTCAGTCTTCCAGAGCTGTGTCAGCCGCGCGGAAGAGCATGTTTGCTCAGTGATAGAACAGTTTCTACTTACTTTTTTTTTAAACTTACCGGACTCATGGCACGACTTCGGAACAGTTTAAGGCACAAAACCACGCAGGCTGAATAGCAGGTACATGTAGTCAACCTCAGTGGGCTTGGAGAGAGGGAAACTAGCATTTCATTGATACTATTAGTTGAGTTAATTAAAAATTGTTTTTACTGATTTCATAACTTTTGGAATTCAGAGGGCTTTATGTGCTTGGCCTTTTCTTCATTTTTCCTACGGTGCTGTGTCTTGTGAGCGGCAGCACTTACGCCTCTGGCTGTTCAGAATTTCACAGAGAAGTGTAAGCCTGTTGTATTTCCCAGAAGTTCTCAGTTCCACACCCCTGGGTTTTAAATGGACGCTTAATCTGGTTGCTTCTCTGATTCCCGAGGATGTCCAATAGCCATGGATAGGGCATAAAAATTGCCAGGAGGGTTTTTAAAGACTAAGTAAAATTCTGACCAATGAGAAGGAAATGCCTCTGAAAGAAACCACTTCAGAAAATTACAGTTTCAAGTTTTTATTTACTCTCTAGAATGTTTATTAAACATCAACACCATTAAAATGATCACATTTTACAGCATGTACCACATACTGACATATGCCTGCTGAAAGGATGGTGTGGGAACACTAAAGTTACCGCCAGTTTGGTAGCTGCAAAAAGAACAGAATCAAAATTAATCTCAGTAATGAATTAACGCAACAAAAAGATGTTACTGGGGGGGGATGCAATGTAAGAGGTGCCTTTGACTCATGCTGCTACTTAGTAGGTATTATGGTGTGGTTGGTATTGCCTGACTTACACTGAGAAATGAAAACCAGTAGGTATGTTATTGGCCTGTTGAGGCCAACATTTCTTCTTTAGAGAAAATTTAAGGAAGACATCAACCAAAATGTCAAATATGTACATCAGAATGTGAGCCATTTCCCCCATTTCATGATTGTTGTGTAAGAAGCCTGTGATAACAGAGTTGGCTGGTCTCCCCGGTGAAACCCACTGTGTGATCACTGGGAAGGTCACCACGCTGCACCTAGCGGTGCAGAAAGAGGGGCCGCGTGCTTTCCATACCTGTGAGTGTAAGCATCCTTTTCAGGTGGAAACAATCGGTATTCAGATCTGAAATGTATTTTGTCAAGACAAGAACTGGGGCTCGCATTATATAAAACTCTCTGTATCTGAGGGTACCTGTGGGACACGGTTCCCTGTAAGAGTGTTCTGCTGAAGGAGAAAGCTTGTAGAAGAAATCAAATCCTCTCAATCGCAGAGAGGCTCTAGACAGTGGGATAGCACCTGTTCAAGTGCTGTGCTTCTGTTATAGGGCATCTCATACACCACTTTAGATCCATTTCTTCATACTTTTTCTAGCTGTGTGCTTAATATTACTTTGGATCATTATCACTTTCCCACTTAAAATATATTAATACCTTTTACGCTCCCTGAAGAAGGAAGAATCTTAATAATTATTGATGACACAGTTCGTACCTGTTAACTCCTGAGAGAGTCAGAGCCCGTCTTTGTCTTCTTAGGCAAAGCCTTATTCACCAGCTGGGTGAAAAGAACAGGTTTCCTCCTTGCACTCGCCAGCCAGACAAGCACGGGCCTTTCAAAGCAGTAGAGCGCCTGGTGGCGTAGAAGTGTTTGGTGATTTTTATGGGAGCGACTTTTCCTAAGCACTGGTTTACGGGTGGTCTCCTCAGATATGAACTAGGGTAGCTTTTGGGGGTAATCTCAGGTTTGATGCCTGTTTTCTCCCAGAACGGCAGCATTTTCCTCCTTGATGCAGGTAGGATTTGGGGGAGGTTTTCTGGAAAGCGAATGTTCAAGGCATTGCTTCTACATAAACAGTCTTACCTGCTGCACAGACACTTGGACAGTTCTTTGGAATTCACTGGATTGCAGTTCAGGTTCGGCATGTCCTGACGACAAGAGGTAATAGTATTTGTCAAGCCTTTGTTCTATTGGAGTATTCATAATAGAAACGTGTCTTCTCACATACAACTGTGTTACAGTTGAAATGTTACCTGAAAATTGGATGGTTCACAAAAACCCACGAGGGGGATTGTACATACTAAATTTTTTAAAGGTAAGAGCTTATGTTATAATATTTGCTGATTGCAGGTACCGTAACTCCAGTGATGGGTTGTTTCATTGAGAAGACCCTGGTAGGGAAGGATTTTTCTGTCATTTATGGCAGAATGGAGAAGGTGTGCATGGTTCTTGTCTAAATCATTCTGTTCTTCAGGTCCTTAAAATCATCTTACTATTGCCCTGTAAGGTTTTATTTGAAGATACTGTTTTTAAAAGTTCAGAAGGTTGTGTACAAGTGGATTTTTTCCCCCATTACTAGGTAGCACCTTCTTAATACTGGCTGGTGTTAGTGGTAACCAAACCCCAGTGAAACCCAGCACCTCACGTTCTTCATAAAAGAAGAAATCTTTGAGAGTCAGCTTTTCCATCACAGGTGATGTAGCTTTGATTCATTCACAAACTGCAGGGACTCTCAAAGATAATAGTTGGGCAAGTGGTTTTCTTCTTGACCTTGTCAAGTTGCATTTTGAAAACCACTTATTTTAAAATTGGATGAGATTGTAATGAAAATTGGTTTATGTGTACCTACCTACGTTCTCTTGGAGATTTCATGTGCAGATGATAAAGACCAAACCAACGGCTGCATTGTAGGCCTGCTTCTTATTTGTACTTGTTCTGCTTCTGTTTATGTTGTAGAAAGTAAAATTCTAGCAACATGCTTCCATTCTGTTATCTTTTTGATACTTATAAAAATGTATTAGGTTTTACTATATTGTGCTTTTCAAAGCCATAACTCTTAAGAACTTCATTTTTGCATATCGTTTGCTAATACTTCATTTTAATAAACCTCAAAACCTGCTTAATGTGTGTGTGGGTTTCTTTTTCCTTTTCTGATTTGTTTTGACTTGACTTGCCTCACTGAGTGGAGTTACCAGAGGAGAGGGGACCGGTGCTCCGGCCGGCTGCGGTGCTGTGTCTGTGTACTGGTGGCGACAGACGGAAGCATCACGTCTTCCCACTCAGCATGAGGTTTGTTCAGAAAGATCAATATTTTTCCCTTCTGTTTGTAAGAGAGTTGATGTGTTTTTCTTTGCTAGTTGTTTTGTTTTGAGAAATGATTGGGATCTAGAGTCTCTTTTTTTTTAGTTTAACCACTAATTTCTCTTCTCTAGATCCATCTGTAAGTGAGAGGCCTTGACTGTGATTGGGAGATAGAACAGCTCTTACCTAGAACAGCAGAGCTGGCCCTGGAGGCTGCCTGTGTGCATTTGAATTCTGGGCTTCATGGCTTTCTGAGCTCTGTGCCCTTGGCTTTGTGCTTCACCACTCTGTGCCTCAGTTTCCTGATCTGGAAGGTAAATGTTTACCTGCTTCGTAGGATTTGGGGAGGATTAAATCAAACAAAACAGATAAAGTGTTAAGACCAGTGCCTGGCATATTAGAACTCATATACTCTTATTATTCTTTTACTTCTTTGATTCAGAGGAATTTCTGATGCTGCTTGACTTTAGAGGATCAACCCTTGATTATTCACGTTGTGAATTAGCTTCGTTTTTATTTTTCCTTAAAATTTTTGAATTAGATTAGTTTTACCATTCCCACCAAGTGCACACTTCTCCCACGTCTGTGTAGTGTATACTAGAGATGCAGACTCATTCTACTTAGGAAGGGATGGGGAAAATCCATGCCCCTGCCCCCAAAAGTAGAAAAACCCAAACCAAATATTTTAAATCAAAATAATAAATATAAAAGCTCTTATTATTCTCCTTAGAGAAAAACTTCATCAAAGGAATCCATTTCTTCATGTCTGTTCCTTCCTATGCCCTTTTATTTCAAGAATAAGGCATTTATTTAGTGAGGTACTTAGCGACTTCACTCGCTGTTTTGGAAGCATATTTTTAAAAACATTTCTTCTGGCAACAGGTTTTAGTGAACAGTGGGAGGTGTTGGGTTTCTCTCAGACTTAAAATAATTTTCAGATTGCTGTAGCCAAATCTCTGGGCGAGGAGGGGATCAGTTGTGCCCTCTGCTCCAGTTTTACACGTGAGGCTGGGTGGGCGACGCTCTTCCACGACAGCACTGTTGACGCAGCTCATGCCGCATGGACAGCAGTGGCAGCCGGCCAGGGCAGGCTTACAGAAGCACTTTTTCAGAGCTCGAGTACGTACGATTCGAAGAAGGAAGGATTTTTAAAACTCCCCCTATTTAACATTGCACTGTGTTTTCATGGTTGTTGCTGAATGTGTAAGCCTATCTTTAATAAACTGACTTTTGTGTTGGGGGGGAATCTGGTGTTCTGATCTAAATCACTTTTTGTGGTTGTATGTTAAAGAAAGGGGAATGAAGCTATAGGGCAGGGGTGTCAAACTAATTTTCACCGGGGGCCACATCAGACCCAAGGTTGCCTTCCAAAGGCTGGATGTAATTTTAGGACTGTATAAATGTAACTACTCCTTAACTAGGGGGCAAGGAGCTCGGCACTGCTGCTGGGCAGAAACAAGGTGCCCACGGGCCTTGTGTTTGCCACCTGTGCTCTAGGGAAGATACAAAGGAGAGTTGGTGGCAGCCTCCTTGGCTGTCTCTACCTTGAAGTGTGGGGTGGGGGTGGGAGAGGACTCAGGCCGGTGGTCAGCACTCTTCCGTTGCCTGCACTCTGTCGGGTGGGTGTGTGAGTCCTGAGAGGTGTTTCCTGGGCAGTTTCTGGAGTTTGGGGACGGCCGTGAAAGCTTTCTTACACTTCATCTTACTCTCTGCCTCTTTCCCCACCCAATAAAAACCTCACTTGTTACTTCATTTTAAATACTCTCACCTGAGGTACACACAGACACTTGAACAGTACAGAAGACTACGAACTGGCTAACCACCGCACTTGTATGTGTGTATCCTTTTCGCCTGTTCTGGGAACCACTCTACACTGACCCTGCCCTTTCTTTGTCAGAGGTGTAGCTGATGGTGTGTGGAGGTATAGCTTCTCTTTTGAAAGGGTTCTCAGAGAAATTTGTTTGGTTCTGAAGTGTTTCTTAACTTCTGCAATATATACCCCCAAAAGCATTGTCCTCTCTTCTCTCTCTCTATTTGGTTGAATGGCAGACCTTTCTAAAATGTATAACATCAAGCCTGTCAATCCAGATCTTTTAATGAGATATTGAAGTGACCAACAAAAGCCAATTGGGATCAGTCAGGGGGGCTTTCAGAAAGGAAGGAGGAGAAACCTTCTTTATAACATTTAGTGCTGTCTAACCTTATGTGTATTGCATTTCTTTACTCTGTTTATATATAGACTGCCCTGTCTCGGGAATTTGAGCTTTATGAGACCAGACATGTGTTCCTGCTGCTAGAACAGCTCTTGATATTTTGTAAGCACTCCAGTATTTGTTGGAGGAATGAGAATTCTTGATTGATGGATTCGAGCTCAGCACTTTAACCATTAGGTCTCTGGTGCACTCCTCAGAAGAGAAGACAGGACGGAACTCGAGAAATCAGAACATTCATACCACGTTCTCTCTGAACTTCTGGACCTTTGCCCCAGAGTTAGCAGATTCCTGGGATTATTGCTTAGAGACCCTAACAAAAGAAGTTACTAGCATTTTGCCAGAGAAAGGACACAGTTTCTTTGACAAAAGAAAATAACCAAAAAAGTGTACTCTTTATTGTCTAGTTTACAGGGATGGCGGTGCTAAGAGCTTGGCGGTTTGATTTCAGTGCCCTGGTTTAGATCCCGTACTGTCTTCCCCGACTGCTGGGAATGAAGGACAGGCGTTTGGGGGCAGGGGCCCCACATGTAGTGCCTTTGAGATGCAACATAGTGATCTGTATTTGTATTTCAGCCTAGAAGATGAATTTTGCTGCAAAGCATATGGGTGTGGGCTATCCCACCATTAGTTAAGATCAATTAATAATAACGTCTCGGTTCCGGCCAAGATGGAGGCATAGGTAGATATGCTTCACTTCCTCCCACAAGCAAAAAAGAAGGATAACAGCAAATTTAAAAACAAAACACAACCACAATTGCCAGAAAATTGACCTGTATGGAGGTCTCTCAACCAAGGAGTTAAGGAAGAAACATTCATTCAGCCTGGTAGGGGGGGCAGAGATGGGCAGCCAGGGTGGAGAGGATGGGCAGTGAGGCAGCAGCTGGCAGACCAGGCAGTTCCACCTTCGTGTTCGGATAAGTGGGGAGGGTCTGTGGGGGAGCGGGACAAACCATGCAACCCAGGATTCCAGCTCAGGAAACTTAAGCCTCAAAACCTCTGACTGTAAAAACCTGTGGGGGTTGCAGCAGGAGAAACTCCCAGCCTCACAGCAGAGTCCATTAGGGAGACCATGGGTTCCTAGAATGTATGCAAGCTCACCCACCTGGGAAACAGCACCTAAAAGGGCATAATCCACTTGTGAGAAGTGAGGGAAGTGATGGAAAGTGGGGCAAGAGCCAGCCAAGTGGCATTGTTCCCTCTCAGACCCCTTCCCCAACATACAGCACGAGAAGGCAGTGAAATGGATTGCTCCGCCCTGGTGAATACCTAAGGCTCCACCTCTCGCTATATAATAGGTGTGCCAAGACAAAGAAATATGACCCAAATGAGAGAACAGATCAAAGCTCCAGAAAAAACTAAGTGATGAGATAGCCAACCTATCAGATGCAGAGTTCAAAACACTAGTACTCAGGATACTCACAGAAATAGTTGAGTATGGTCACAAAGGAAGAAATGAAGGCTATACAAAATAAAATAAAGGAAAATAAACAGGGAACCAACAGTGAAAGGAAGGAAACTGGTACTCAAATCTAATGATTTGGAACAAAAGGAAGAAATAAACATCCAACCAGAACAAAATGAAGTAACAAGAATTCAAAGAAATGAGATGCTGAGGAACCTCTGGAGCAACTTTTAAATGTTCTGACATCTGAATCATAGGGGTCCCAGAAGGAGAAGAGGAAGAGCAAGGAATTGAAAACTTATTTAGAATGGAAGGGCAGATAAAGTGCTTCCCAGACAAGGTCATGTTAAAGGAGTTCATCATCACCAAGCTCTTATTATATGAAATGTTAAAAGGACTTTTCTAAGGAGAATAAGAGAAAATACTATGAACAGTAAAATAACAACAAACTCACAACTATCAACAACTGGACCTAAAAACAAAAACAAAACTAAGCAAACAAGTAGAACAGGAACAGAATCACAGAAATGGAGATCACATGGAGGGTTATCAGTGGAGTGAGAGGGGGAGAATGGGGAGGAGGTACAGGGATGAAGAAGCAAGAACGGTAGGTACAAAATAGACCAGAAGGTTATGAATAGTGTAGGAAATGGAAAAGCCAAAGAACTTACATGTATGACCCATGGACATGAACTAAGGAGGGGTGGATACTGGTGGGAGAGGGGAGTGAAGAGTGGAGGGGGGATAAAGGGAAGGAAAAAAATGGGACAACTGTAATAGCATAATCAATAAAATACACTTTAAAAAGTAATAAACATCCCTCATTTGCCCGTCTTTACATAAACTTGTGTGAGCTGGATTTGTGTAGCCTCAGCCATGGCAGTGGGGAAGGTGAAGACGACTGCAGGTACAGGGTGCTTCTCCATAGTGAGACTGCGAAGGTGACCGTCTGAATAGAACGGTGCTTTCCCTTTACCCTCTGTTTTAATGCACTGCTGCAAATTTACCGACCCCCATTTCCCCCTTCTTGATTACAGAGCCCCTCCATCCAGCTGCCTACCATATGTCCAGCCTCTCTCTCAGCTTAGTATGGTTTTGTGACTAAGTTCTGACCACAAGGATTTGAGCAGGAGTGCTACATGCTGTTTTCGCCTAGTGCACAGAAGGATGACATTCTTGCTTCTCCCTTCCCAATGGCTGGAATGCAGATGTGATGGCAGGAACTAGAGCAGCCACCTTGAAGGAGGTGTGGGAGCCAGAGGGGAGGATGACGGAGCCATGTTACTCCTGGAAGATTATGTGAACAAGAAACTTGGAGAGGAGGAGTGTTCTTTGTTTTAACAGTTCAGACTATAACTTAATACTCGCTGCTTTATAGTCTCACCAAACATTCACTGGGTGTTTCTACAGTCAAGCTTTGTGCTGAGCAGCAGAGCCGCAGCAGGGAGGCACCTCCCTCCTCGGGGAAAGCGAAGCCGTGCCACCATTCAGTGTCTTCAGTCCCTATGCAGTCAGGAGCACCCAGTCAGGGTTGGCGTGCGGCGAGGAAGCAGGAACAGAGTCAAGGAGACTAGAGATAGACTCTGCTGCCCTTTCCCTGAGTGTCTGTTTTTTCTGGTCCTGAGCAGGGGCGGGTTGTTTGCTCACTCGTTCAGTTAATACGTGAAGCCCTGTTAGATGTCAGGCTGAGGATACACTGAAAAAAAAATTCTGTCCCTCAAGGAGCTTCGTTCTGGTTATAGAGACATAAAACAAGCCACGTGAAATAGGGCTTAGGGCAGTGGTGCGTTCTAAGGAGAAAAAACAGGAAAGGGAGATTTGAATATTGGGGTGTGGGGGAGGAAGGCAGTTGAAGTTTTAGATCAAAAGCCAGGGGAGGGCTGGCTGAGGAGGAAGCCTTTGATCTCAGTCCAGGAAGAGGCGAGGAAGTCTGCATGTGAAGCAGTGATTTTGCCGATGCTTTGCCCAGGCAGTTTTGAAGGCATGTGAATGACAGACACTATTAAGATCTCAGCATCCCAGCAGGAAAAGAGGTAATTCAAGCAGAAACAGCTAAAGGGACAAACTTTTAAATTGTGTGTTCTTTCAGTCTCTGCGGGAGATACGACAGTAACTGAGGTACCACATAGCTGGAGACAAGACATGTCGGCTGCTGACAACTGCGGGTTCCCACCTGCAGGAAACCGGCCACCTGGAGGACCGGTCAATCAGGAGCTCAGCTCTGTGTTTCATCTGATGCAAGTTTCTCTTCAGGCAGAAAATACAGGTGCAGTGTTCAGAGGAGGAACCCACCCGCAAATTCACCTTGACCCAGCTCTGTCTTTCCACTGGATTCCATTCAGCACATGCTTCCGTGTTGCCTGTTTTGTGTTTAACGTGATGCTCGACATTGGGAAAGCGGTGGTGAATGAGATGGTTGCTGTCCCTGACCTTGTGCAGCTTAGGTGTTAGTGCGGGTGGCGGGGGACATTAGGTTATGATTGATACAGTTATTTAACAGCCGGGATAAGGATGCTGGTTGGGGTCTCCGAATGACTACTGATCTGAGAACTTGGGCAAGTCCTGTTTGAGGAAGAGATACTTAAGTCGAGACAGAAGGGTAAGAAAGCGTTGGCCAGATGGAGGGTGGAAGACTGATGGCTGAGGCACAGACACCTGAGGGAGAGGAGGCCATTGTGACTACAAGGGGAACATGAGGCTGGAGAGGTTGCTGGGGGCAAGGGGTGGCTGGGGCTTGCAGGCCGAGATTAGGGCTTGGTTTTAATTCCTGAGAGCAAAGAGGAGCCATTGGAATGTGAATGGGGGCTGGAGGCAGATATCTGGACAGGCAAAGTAGATGTTGGGCTTTGAATTCGGGTGGTGCTGGTGGGGATGGAGGGCGTGGCTGGAGAAGAGTGGTGTCCGGGGGGCGATGGATTGCATGTGGGAAGGATGAGGAAGATTTTAGGGTCAAAGATGACCCCATGTATTGTTTATTTGGAAAACTGGATGCAGTGTGCTGGGATGGAGAAGACGGGAGGGAGACCTATTTATGTGGAAAGGTGAGTTTCAGAAGTGTTGAGTCAGGGGTTCCCTGTGAGATACCCAAATGGAGGTGTCAGATGGGCTCTGACAAGGTGTGGAGAGTCCTTTGAAGCCACGTGAGGGGATGCTGAGGGGATGCGCTAGTTTCGGGGAAAGTGCAGGGAGAAAGGCCCCAGGTGTCTGACGACAGCCTGTCAACTCTGCACACACCTGCTGCAAAGCAGCAGCCCTCCTGGTGTTCTGTGACAGCGTGTGGCTTTCATAAAGGGCTGCAAGTCACTTGCAGTGGGGGCAGCAGTTGCTGTGTGTGTCCCTGCAGACACTCTGGAGTGGTTGTCCTGTTAGTACAAATGGTGGCTCACATTCAGAGCACTAACCACTTGTCTAACGTTAGCTAAACACTACCTGCAATGCCTCATGCCATGCTGAAAATCCCATGAAACAGATCCTATTATCTCCATTTTACACGTGAGGAGACTGGGGCTCTCCCACATGTAGCCACGTGATCGAGGCATAGAGTGATGGCCAAGGTCAGGTTACTTCACTGCAGGACTGAGGCTCTTGGTCACTACGATACGCTGCCTCCCCTGCTTCCTGGCGTCTACAACCACCTTCCCTCGCTTCCACGCCGACCCTCCCGCCCATCAGAAATAGGCTCTCACTCTTCTGGCCTGCTCCCAGGGGTGTCGCAGCCCAGACCCTATGTCATGGGTTCTTCCGTTTTCAGCCTGACATGCGCAGCTCTCCAAAGGTGGTTCCAAGGCATCGTGGGACTGGGGGAGCAGGAGGAGGTGTGTAGAGACCCACCTCCCTGGCACCCATCTAGTGTCTGATTAGTGTGTTGCGGTCCACTCAGCAACGGGGCAGACACGAGTGCAGCCACACCCCTGCTTGTCGGGGAGAATCTGGGGCTCGGTCCAACGTGAGAGAGGGCCCCCTTCCACCCACTAGTCCCAGGCTGGCCTAGAAGAGGGAGTGAAATTATTCACGGTCACAGTGCTGACCAAAAGCAGAACCTCAGACAACTGACTAGTTCCTCTAACTGACTCCCTTGGTTTCTAGATTCTGGTTCTGCAGACCCAGTTACCTAGGAGTTTTTTCCAGAAACATCTCTTCGCCAAGCCTTTGGTTTTGGTGGCTGAGGCCACTGCAGCCCTGCAGAGATATCAGGGGTGCTCTCCAGGCTGTCTCTGTCTCCCCACATTTGAGCTGTGGCCTCCGTGCTCAGGACCAGTACACATTAGGGGTCCTGGTTTCAGCTGTGGCCTCTGTGCTCAGGGCCAGCATGGTGTTGAGGGGTCCCGGTACCTGCTGGGTCACTCTGACTAACCGGTTCTGGCCCAGGAATGCCAGGGGACCTCTGAGCCTGTCGTCCACTCCTCTCTTCCCCTTACATTTTTTTGTGGGCACAGTGGACAGGGAGACCACATCCTATGTGGGGACCAGCTTCTCTAGCGTGTAGGGTGCTAGCACATTACATTGGCTCTGTTGTTTAATATTATGTCATAGAGCTAGGTGATATAATACTCTTTCCACAGATGAGGAAACAGGCTAAGGCAGATTAAGTAATTTGGGGGGGGTCACACTACCCGTGAGCAGCGAAGCTGGGGTTCGAAGTCAGTGAGACTCCAGAGCGTGTGCTTCTGAGCACTCTGCACACTGCCTGCAGGTCTGGTCATGGGGAGGCCTGGAAGAGGAGTACTCCGCCCCTACCCCTCACTGCCCCCACGTCAGCACTGTGCGACTTCCTTCTCCCAGCTGGGTCCTCCTGTCTCCTTACATTTATTCCATTCAGTGCCTTTGCAATCGAGGGTCACACAGATTAATTAGCTGGGCTATCCTTACTATAGGGCTGGAGAGGTCTGGCTACCTTTCCAAAGACAAAACTAAATGTTCTGTGAGGTCATCACAGAATGAGCACCATTAAGGCTTGGCTGGTGCCAGCTCTCCAGCACATGGATAATTAAGCCCAGGGAGAAGTGCTTCTGCCCCTCTTGCTGTTTCTTGGGACAGAAGCCCGGAGGGTCTTGGGCACCAGCTGGGAAGTGGTGGTGAGGAGCCCTGGCTGAGACCCCAGCCCTAGCATGTGTTTTCCCCAGCCTCAGCCTGGGTCTTTGGACTGGTTCCGTGTCTGACAGCCCCTCACCGAAGGTCTGCAGAATCGAGTGCCCTCACACATTCTTCAGATTCTCAGCACCCGAGTGACCCCCAAATGGTTCAGAACACTGGAGTCAGTAACCTACTAAGTCATTTTTATAGCCAAACATTCTTTTTGCTCTAGTGCCCCACTGAGCCAGGTAACTCCCGAAACTATTTGAAATGCCTATAAAGAAGTGTCCCCAGAATGAAGTTCACTTTGAAAATGGTCAGGGTTATTGCAAGCATTTCTTTCCCCTCTCGGGTTCTTTAAGGCAGTCTCCTCCTGGCGGGGTTTACTCACTGTCACTTTGGGCTGTGTTCTCTGCGCTGACCTCCTGTCTAGTGTGGGAAAAGTGCGGAGCAGCTGCCCCATCCTCTGACCCGCGGGCCCACCCTTCGCCAGCTGGTTCTGGCCCAGAAATGGCCCTTGGAAGGTTCAGGCCTAGGGAGGCTGAGAGCAAAGGAGAGGGCAGGGAAGAGAAGGGAAGGTCTCCATGGAACTCCAATTCAGGGAATTTTTTTTCAGCAGAGGACGCAGCAATTCCTCTTTGAGACCGATCCTAAAAACACTTTCCAGAGCAAGTACCGGACTGACCAGCGGGAAGAGCTGGAGAAGAGGGAGTGTCATGAAAACTGCCCAGGGCCGAGGGGAGGCATGAGGCGGGCTGTGCTGGCCCTCGGGCTGCTCGGAAGCAGAGCCCTCATCCCCCTTTCCAAAGTGGCGCAACCAATGAGCAGAGAGACCTCAGCACTGGGTCTAATTCGGTGAGATTTTATTGCTGAAATGCGGCTCCTGGAGATGTGGGACATGGATCCCCACCATAGGGTGCTGCTGGTGGGCCCCTGTGCCTGCAGAGAAAACTGGGTCCTGGGACCAGGGTGGGGCCCAGTAAAACTCCGCGTCCCCTCACTTCCCTTGGGGCACACGGCCCCCGAGCGCTATCATTCCACAAAAAGTGGCTAAGTTCAGGCTTGGGTCCTAGGGGGTCCTGGGTGCCAAAGAGTGGGGGAGGCGGGGTAGCCACGGGAATACAGCTACAGGGCCACCAAGTCTGACAGGCAGGTCCCGGCTTGTTGCGCGCTCGCCATGCTGGCCTGTTCCGTGAGCAAAATGAGGAAATCAGCAGTCAGCGAGGAAGGCTCCTATGTCCCCGCTGCGCTTGGTTTTGAGGTCCAGCTGGACCCGCTGTCCCGGGGAAGAAAGACTGACGGAATCAGAACCTTGGTACCCTGGGGCTACTGGGAGTGGGACCTTAGGCAGCCCTGACGCTTCCGACTCCTTTTACGCCCAGGTGCTACTCAAAGTCGGGAAGGGTCTTTGGGTCAGGGCGCAGGGTGCCCAAGGGCTGGCGACCCTCTGAGGTCAGGTCCTCCCTGTCCGGCTCACACCTACTGCTCGTGGTGAAATCGGGACACCATGCCGGCCAGCTCTGGCCTCTGGGCGGTTACACCGGCCGCGTCTTCCAGGGCGCGCGGGTGTCGCGCAGCGAGCGGTCGTGGGGCGGCGCGGCAAAGGCCGAGTGGCGCAGCTGGCAGCCGATGAAGAGGACGACGAGCGCCACGGAGAGCAGCAGCAGGAAGAAGAGCAGCAGGTAGGTGGGCAGGTCGGGCTTTGCGGCCGCTCCGTCCCGCATACCGTGCGCGGTGGCCAGCTCCAGCGGCAGAGCGCCCTCCGCCTTGACCGTAGCTGCTAAGGCCAGCGCGCCGCCTACCGCCGCCTCGGGGCCACCAGTGGCGTTGAACACGTCGCCGTACATGGCTTGCGGGACCACGGGTGACCCGCTCACTGCGCCTCGCGCGGACCGGGCGCCTCCATGGCGTGCCTTCCCGCCCTGCTGCGTGCTACTGACCGGCAGTCGGTATCTTTGGGCCGTTGGGGCCGCAGAGCCCGGGCCGTGGCGCGCTTGCTTAGCTCTCCTCCTGGCGGACTAAGGGCCTGGGCTCACCACAGCTGGACGGCTCCGTGCCGTGTCCCTCGGGCTTTCCCAGGGTCTCTCCGTCTCGAGGTTTTACAGCCGCCCTCTTGACTCAGACCTCCAGCTCCGATGAGCTCCGCGCTCTGGGGCGCCTGTGGGCTGCAGCAGCTGTGAGAGGTGCCCGGTGAACGGGACTGCAGCTCTGGTCTCTGCTCGGCACCCTCGGGACGCCCAGGGCACCGAGGCGAAGGCAAGGAGTCTGTGTCTTCCGGCGCCACCGCGTCTCGGAGCGGCGCTGCAGCCTCGCGCCCCTGCCCAGAAGCCCGGTGTGCAGCCAGCCTGTCCCGCTCCCACGGCGCGGAGCTGCCGTCTTGAACTGGAGACTGAGCACAGAAGCGGCTCCGAGCGAACGCAGGTTCCGGGAGGGCGGGGGTGGAGGGGCGGGACTGGGAGCGGCTGGGAACCAATGAGCGCGAGAGAGGACAGGGCTGTGACCGCCCAGCCCAACTTCACAGCACTCAAGAGGGACCCGCAGAGGGAAGGAGGAAGAAAAAACGCAGGGTCACAGACTGACGGACAAGAAATGTGGACAGACTTAGCAGAGACGCCAGAGACAGTTGTGGGCAGCCAACCGACTCGGAGACAAGGTTCATTCAGGCGTGGGCACCTGCTTCCGTTCTTCCCGACGTTCTCGTCCCAGCCGTGCCTGATCGGCCTGGAGCCCCACTGGCTGCTGGGTCTCAGGAGGGCGCCTGGCCCGGAGGGGAAGCCCCGGGCACTCGCAGGCAAGCTGGGACTGATTGGTGGGCCCTGGTGGCTCTTAAGCTGTGGCTTGAGGGTACTTGTGCTCTCCGCCCCCATCATGAGCTCACTCACTCAGTCCCCTGGCCTGGCCAGTTCTGGCACAGGGGCAAGAAGAGGAGTGAGGCTGGCGGTGCCCCACCTGCCTCAGCCGCCCTGGCAAGGGCTTGGTGGGCAGCACAGAGGGGAGCAGTTAGCAGGACTGAGAGAGGAAGGAAGAAGGGCGGCCTCTTTTTCTAGGAGTCCAAACTCCTCACTTCCTCTAAGAAACCTTCCAGTCCGGCAGCCTAGAATGGCAGATCAGGAACCAGTGCCCTGGCCATGGCAGCCCCCGCACTTTCCTATAAACGTGGCCACCCTGGACTACCCCTGTTTGGCAGGGCTGGACTCAGGGGAGGCAGGTGAGAAGCCAAGGGCATGACACAGAAGGTGCTTGCCTTCTAGGTCCTGCGAGTGCAACGGGGAGCGAGTGTGCCCCCTCCATGTGGCACCCTGGGCACCTCACCCTCACCCTCACCCTGTCCCAGCTCTGCTGCCTGCAGGGTCAGCCAAGCTCACAGCTGTCTTCCTTTCCCGTCAAGGGGTGCCATGCATGGGAGAGCTCGGGAGCCCTGGCTGAAGGAGGTGGTGGGCAGATGAGTCAGTTATTCCCCTCTCCCTCCCTGCACCTTACCCTTGGCCACCCGGTGACAGTGATGTGAACAGCCAAGCTGTGCAGGGCCAGTTTTGGCCACAGCTCATGCCCACAAATCTCAGCTCGGTCCAGGACAAACACCCCTGAGAGCTCTTCGTCGGCACTGGCGTTGTGGTTCTACATCCTGACTCTGCCGAATGTTTGGCTGCTGGCAGAGTGAGGTGCCCTCGAGCTCTGGAGGCCATCTCCAGTGGCTGCCTCGTAGTCCGGTGGATGGGCTTCTGGGGACCTCCCTGGACTGGGAGGGGCTGTGTGTTATGTGGGCAGGTGGGGGATGGGGTGGGGAAACAGCAGGACCTGGCAGGACACAGCAAGGCCGCTCTGCCCACCTTGGTCCAGGGACTGCCCAGGGTGTGCCACGGGCATCGGGCCTCGAGCCCCGAGGTCTGGCTGCTGCTCAGGCCAGCCCCTCCTTTCGCAGATGGGAAGCTGGCTCCGAGCAGGGTGAGGCTTATGCCTGGTTGCCCAGGACAGCCACCACGGAGCGGTGATGCAGCAGCCCTGAAAGTGGGCCACCCGGATGAGGGGCCTGTGTCCCCTTCTCTGAAGGTTCGGCCTATTTTAGACAGCATTTTACGCAGCCAGCGGGATCCCAGGAGACGTGACGTGAAACCAGAACAGGCCTGCTGACCGACGCTGTCAGCCATGGGAGGGTCCGCATGGGGGTGGGTGGAGGGGATGTATTCAGGTGAAGCCCCTGCTGTCCCTAACCCCCTGCGTCCCAGTAGGGCTTGATTGCAGGGCTTGTGTGGGGGAGGGTCTGGCCTGGAATTCCTTCCTGTGTCTGCCTAGGGAGTCACATGGCCCTGCTGTCCCCACTGTCGCTGCACTCCACCCATGAGGTCAGGTGAGGTGCTAGGCAGTGGCAGGAAGCCGGGGCAGCTGGGCAGGGAGGTCCTAAGTGGGATCTGGGACTGTGAAATGGGGTTCAGGGTGCGCGGTTTCTGGCCCTGCTCGGGAAACACACTGTGAGCGCTCAGGGAATGGGTTTGAAGCAGTGGCAGTCTGCAGAGGGTAGGGTGCAGACAGTGGCAGGGGGGCCTGCCCTGTAGCTCATGCTGGGGTTTGGTGGGGAACTCCCTGAACTTTTGGGGTGACTGGTGTGGCCCATTTCTCCCCTGCAACTACTGCTCTTGAATTTTGCTGAAGTAACACAGGCCAGGTCTTGCAGCCTGTGAATGGTAGAGCTGGGACTTGGAGCTGGGACTTGGAGCTGGGACTTGAACCTGGGCAGACCCGCTCAGGCAGGCACTGGCTTGGGCCTCGGCATGACTGCTCCACTAGCAGCCGCCTGTGAGAGGGGCACTGCTGTCCTCCACCTGTTCCCATGGAGGAAGCTGGGACCCTGAGAAGTGGAGGCTCTCTCGAGGTCACACAGCCAGGTAGGGGTGCAGGGGAGCCCCCAGTTCTGTCACCTGTGCTAGTCCACTCGTCTTAAGTTGCTTCTTTTAAAGGGAAACTTGGCAAAGAGCATGGGATTAAACCGCCTTGCATTTGGTCAAGTCGGAGGGGGTATCTTGCTCTTTTCTGGGGGAGTCGGTTGGTTCCAAAGTGGGGACGGTACTGTTTCTTTTCCAAAAGATGTTCAGGGACCCTAGAGGGCGGTCATGTTCCCTGAATGTCCCTGGGTAGGAAATGAAACAAGGCCGGACTTGAGTAAATGCAGAGATGGAGTTTACACAGCTTTTTACACAAGCCAGAGCGACCTTCCATGAAGGGTGCTTTGTGTGCCTGCACATTTAGTCTTGGAGAAGATTATAAAGGGGCTCAGAGGTTGGCTTTGACAGGCAGAGGTCACAGGCAGGGGCCCTGGAGTGACCTCTTCCCCATCACGCGGTCACTGAGTGACCCCCACGCCTCCTGCTCCAGCCGTCTGCCGAGAGACCAGGAGAGGGAGGCGGGGTGCCTTCCCTGCTACTGCGGGGCCATTTGGCTTTAAAGGGAACTTGGGAGACCAGGAGCATCAGTGCCTCTCAATTTCATAGACTGCTGCGCTGGCCTGTGGTGCTTGGTGAAGCTATTTCTGTTTATTCCGCACTCCAGGGGAGTTATTATTAAGCCACTCAGCATCACTCAGAAGCTGGGGCGGAGACCCGCGGCGAAATGCTGCTGTGTGAATGCTGGAGTGTGTTGCTGCTGCTTGGTCCCCCTGTGTGTTGGGGGAGGCTGTGGGCAGGGGGTGCTGTGGACTGGCTTCCCCTGCCCCCGAGAACACCAAGGGAGCCCAGGCTTGCAGGCCTTTCTTTTAACTGCCACCCCTGGCCACATTCTCTCTTGTTTTTGTTTTAGATTTTGTCTTTACAGATGGCTTTGGCAGCCATAGTGGTTGGAGATTTAAGGTTGAATGTTGGAATGACCATTTGTGAACTCAACAGCCAGGAGGTCAGCCCCGGGCTCTGAAATGAAGAGATTTTCCAAGTGGTGATGGGCGGGTGTAGGCTCAAAGGGGCAGCCAGAGCCCGCGGGGGCTGCAGTCGGTTCTCGGTTCTTGGAGTAGGGTCACTGAGAAAGGGACGGTGGGAGTGGGAGGCGGTTCTGCAAGGGGAGCACTTGCAACAGGGCTCCCCTCCTAGAAACGGTGCCTCAGCCTCTGACCCCTGATCCCAAGGTCTGTGGTGTCTCACAGGATCAGGTGGCAGGGTGGAGAGGCAGCTATGTGGTTCGCAGGGCTGCCTGGGGCTGGGGCTGGGAGTCTCGGGAAGAGAGGCCTAGAGGGTGGTCCAGGCCACCGGTCACCCACCCGTGTCCCAGGGCAGCACCAGCTGGAAAGACATAGAAGTTCTGGGACTGGGAACTTGTAGGGTGTCACCAGCTCCTGTCATCAGTATATCTGTCTCTCCTGAGCGAGCTCTCTGGCCAGCCCCGGGGGGTGAGGGGCCTGACTGGGGAACTGCAGCAGGCACAGGCTTGTCTCCAGGCTGCCCTGCCCTGGGCTCCTGGATGGGCGGGTGGGGGCCTGACTTCCCAGAATTGCAGCGAAGTGGTTCTGGGCCTGCATGGACTGGCATGTCTCCCCACTGAACCCCCGCCCCACAAAGACCAGGTCCAGCCTGCAAACAGGTCTTCAGAGAAGTCTCTGCCTTCTGGACGGGGCCCCTGGCAGCTGGTTTGGGCCTCCTGCAGAAGCGAAGTCACTTTCAGCATTAACAGGGGTCAGAGAGGAGCCGCGTGCTGCTGACAACACCCACCCTTCACACCTCTCCTCTCCTTCACTTAGAGTGTGCAGGTGGGTTTCCTCGGGGTCACCACGAAACTTGTCCGCACGGCCCATGGACATGAACAATGGTGGGGGATTGCCTGAGGGCGTGGGGGTGCTGGGTGGGGGGGGGGTAGTGGGGGGAAATCAGGACCATTGCAGTAGCATAATCAATTAAATATAATTAAATAAAAAATAGAGAGGTAGATTTCCATCTTTGACCAGAAAGAGGAGGGAAATTTAAGTTTACAAAAATTGGGAGTGTTCTGTCAGGAATAATTAGAAAATTATTCCTAAAACATTGTTGCTAATCCATAAAAGAAAATTGTTTTCTTTTTCTCCCAAAGTTTAAACACAATAAAACCAACAGCGACAGCAACAAAGTAACTGGGTTTCTCTCCCATAAAGCTCCTGGGGATCCCAGTAGTCTTCACTTAGGGCAAGTCCCACTCCAGAGCCAGCCACCCGGGCTGCAAACCATCCCTCGGCCAGTGTCTGGGGCAGCTCTGCTGCCTGTCCCGTCCTTCCTGCACCTCTGCACGAGGGGGCGGTGTCTTTGGGGGCGGGGAGTCCTGGACAGAGGGGCCTGCACATGCGCAGTCGGGGCAGAGAAAGGCCCCTTCACTAAAGCAACAGCACGTTGGTTATGAAAAATTCTGAGAATGTCCTTTTCGCTCTGTCACTTCTTGACAGGGAAGGAGGTCCAGGGCCTGATTCTTGAGGAAATGTGATTATTTTAAAAAAGTGTTCAGCGAGAGAACTGAAGTTGGCCTTTCAGTGGCATTTTAAAACCTAAATTGGAAACTCCATCAGCATTGCCATTTCATGCTGAGGCAATGGGAACCCCATCTGCTCCCCACCCTGGGGCTCCACTCCCAGGTCCGAGGCTGGGGTGTCTGCACCCTGGAAAGTTCCCCGGGGAGACACAGGTGGTCCCTGCACCCCAGTACTGCTAGGCAGGGGCCTCCCCCCGTCCCCTCAAGGAGGCTGCCCATGAGCTCTCTGTGAGGTGGGCGAAGTGGGCTGGGTGACTCAGAGTCATCAGACCCTTCCCTGAGGAGGACTTTGAGATGACACTCCCCCAGAAATGACACTGAGTGGATTTTCTCAGCATCTCAACTGGAACCAAATAGGGAAAACGAGAAGCTTGGGGGTGTGAAGGGCATCTTGAGATCGGACAGCCCACCATCCAGCAAGGCCGAGCCTGGGTTCCCCTCCACTCCCCCAGGCGAGAAAGGCAGCATGGGCCCTGCCCTCCAAGGGGGCCAAGGGCAGTGGGGCAGCTTCTGCGGGAACGGGGCCTCGGCTCTTGCTCATGGTCCTCCTCTCCCCATCTCCTTCAGATTCATGTGCGGCATGCTTCAAATTCAGGTTCTGGCCCCAACCTCAAAGATTCCAGCCAAGGATTTGGAGCTGGGAGTGTACATGTGTGTGTGTGAGTGTGTGCCTGTGTGTGCATGGGTGTGTGTGAGCATTGACCAAGGTCTCCCCCATGCTTCTCGGCACCTGAGACCCCTCCTTGTGGCAGATGATAGCCGGATTGTCTCCAGGAAGGAACCACAAGTCTAACAAAGGAATCAAGTGACTTTTTTTCAGTTTCAAGAGTCTAGGCCTGGATAGAAGGTTTGGGACAAGATGTGAGTTGGGGTGGGGCTGTGGCTGGCACATATGGCACCTTGGGTGAATTATAAAAACGTGCCTTCTCCTTGGCAGGGTGTGGGCAGATGTGAGTCTTCTGTTCTAACCCCACCCCGCAGCAGGGCACACCTGTGTGGGGCAGGCACCGCTCCACCACATGGGGCAGCCTCGGGGGAGGGACCCGTGTCCCCATCTCTGCATGAGAGGATATCTCCCCCGTCCTGGGGCAGGGTGGGGTGGGAGGTGAGGAGACGGGCATTGGTGGGGAGACAAGGAGACCTTGGATGTTGGTGCGTCCCTGAAAGGGGCTCTGTCTGTCTTGGGAAGGATAACAGAACCTGGATAGTTTTTAGGATGAAGGTGAAGAGAGAAAGATAATAAACACCTTCCTTGGTGTCATTCTTGAGGCAGAAGCCCTCAGACTGTGGATGGCTTCCCCAGCCCCAGCGGTGTGAAGTGAAAGGATAATTCCCACAAGCTCACCTAAGTGTGCTTGGAAGTGCCCAAGAGGGCGCAGCTGGCGTTCTCTGGCTCCCAAGACTCCAAAGTG
>PVIA01012403.1:0-38045 GCA_004024845.1 Tonatia bakeri
CTGTGCATCTGGTAATTCTGCTATCTCTTGGTCACTTAAAAAAATTGGTTCTGGGGCTTTCAGATATGTTTGAGCCATCTTTTTTATTTTCCTTTGGTTTGGTTGCGGCTGTTTCGTAAGGGCGGGGGAGCCTTAGGTGTTCACCAGGGCAGGGCACCTCAGTCGCTGGGTTATGACGTTTTATGTGGGGGCGGGGTCTGAGAGGGGACAATGGCGCCTGTTCCGCTCTCTCTAGGACTTCCGTCCCCTCCACTGCCTCCCACAAGCAAATTGGGCCCTTCCTGTGCTGGCTCCTGGGCGGTGGGCTTGTGTACTTTCTCGGACTCTGAGGGCCTCCCCGAGAAGTCTCCTGTGAGGCTGAGAGAGTCTCCCGACCTCAGCTCCTGGACGGGGCTCTTAAGCTTTGAAACGTGGAGGCTCTGCCCGTTTTCGCTTAGTTTGTGCAAACGTGTGGCTGTGGACAGCTAGCTGCCCTGCGTCCCTCACTGGGTCTGCCAGTCGCCTCCGCGCCCAGGGTCCGCCACCAGGTCCGTCCGCTGCCGTCTGCGCCCTGCGCGCCCGCACCTGCCAGCCAGCGTTTCTTCCCGCCGGGACCCCTCGACCCCTGTCTGCAGGCCTCCAACTCCGCCGCTCCTTACCGGTCTGGATGTACTGGAGCCCGACTTCTGTTCAATTAATTTCTCTCTGTTCTGGTTGATTCTTGTTTCTCAATTTTTGTTGTCTTTAGTTTTGGTTGCGCGAGGAAGCACAATGCGACTGCCTATGCCTCCATCTTGGCCGGAACTCCGGGAACAGTCTCTCTAAGTCAGGATAAGCCATTCACCTCTATGGCCTCTACTTCCTTTTTTAGACCTTGACTAGATGGCTTATCATGGGAGGCTAATTAATGAGTCTTGTACATGTGTACATGGCAAGGTACCATGATGTCCAAGTAGTGGAGAGCCTAGGCTCAGGAGCAAGCCTGTCTTGGTTCAGAGCGACTCTTAGATGAGTGAGCCCAATGCCCCATATGTCACCTATAAAATGAAGATAGTAATGGGCCCCCTGTTACAGGGCTGTTGCAAGGTCTAGATATGATAATCCACCTAAATTCCTTAGAATACAGTCTGGTATAAGTGCTAGCTGACATTTGATTTTTTAAAGAATGTTTCCCTTTCCAGATGGATTTCTCTGTGTTCAGTGCTTTTGATTGGTAACCACCTCCAATTGTCTGAAGTGTCCATATGTCCCCTGTAACTATTTTGTGACTTTTATCATCTCTTGGAAGTATTGAGTCGATGTTCTGCATAGCTATTAGAGCTCTAACTTTCAAGCTGTGAAAAAAAAGTGAAACTTGTTAAGGAGAAATGCCTTAAGCTTTCAATACCTCAAATGTTCTTTGGTTTTAATCTCATGTGCAGTGGCTGCTGTTTAATGCCTCTGTGTGGCATTAAGTATCAAGATCTGAAGATTAAGTATCAGGCCCTGGAGGGCGGTATTAGAAATGCTGCTGATGACTCCCATGCTTTTACAAATCATTAGACCTTGCCTAGGCCCCAACTCAAAGGCATTTACTCATGCACACATTCATTCTTTCACTTACAAGCTTTTATTGTGTACTTGCTATACATGTCGGTCGCCCTACAAGGTAAATAATACATGGTTCTTCCTTTTGAAGAGCTCGGAGCATATGGGAAAGACAGATTAATGAATTTATAAATTACCAAAGTTGTAAGTGTAAGGACATGAACAAAATGCTGTGGGAGCCCAGAGAACAGAGCAACTAATTGTGCCTGGAGGATCCAGGAAGTGACACAGAACTCGGCCCTGAATGGCAAGTGAGAGCTTTCTGTGCGATTGTGCAAGTGTTTATTCATCTGGGCATGCAGGGAGGGGAGAGCAAAGGCACCGTGAAAGGGGCTGAGGCCTGCTGAGAGGCACAATCTATGTCCCTGGGAAATGACAGGTTTTTTGTTTTTTTGTTTTTTCAAGTGATGGGAGGGAGGTGAGGAACAAATTCCTCTAATATCCTATTTTCTTCCAGGGGTGAGAGAATTTAAATTAAATATCCTGAGGGGAAAGGAAATGTTTCTATAGGATATTTAAATGTTAAGTCTTGAACTTAGAAGCAGGTGTATAAAGATTTTGAATTCTCTAGAAGAACCTGGTATAGCCACAAAGCTGCCAAATTCATCCTAAAATGTATGTGGTATGGGATGGAATCCACAATCCCCCAAGTTTCTTGAAGTAGGCTTGTGAGTAAGGTGAGGAGAATGGGTGTCAGAATGTGGAAGATGAACTAACTGAATGCTTTTGGAAGCCCACAAAATCAGTACAATGCACACTCATATACCTACTGCCTAGATTCAACAATAGTTAACATTTTTCCATTTCACCATATTTGATTCATGTGTAGATATGTATGTGTGTGCATGTATATCAAACTATTTTAATGAAAATTACCAACATCGTAATATTTTATACAAAGGCATCACACGACCCCAAATTGAGGTCATTTTCCTTGTGTAATAAAACACCAGTAATGTACCTAACAGAATAAATAAGAATTCCCTAATTTCTAGTACTGAATCCATATTTATTTCTCCCAGGTTGTCCCAAATTATCTTTCATATCTCTTTTTTTTTAAATAAGGCAAATATATATTTTTAATGGGTGGCATAAGATTTTTGGACTTTTTGGACATAGAAAATCTAGTTTTTACTTTAAACTATATTTTGTACCTTGCCAGATTTCTTTGAAGCTTGAAATATCACTAAGGCTTGTCTAAGCACACACAAATGCTCAAGAGAAATGGGATTAATCTACTAAGGAAAGCTAAAGAAAAGAAGAGCTGGGATTTAGAAAACCATAACCTTCTAAGAACCTCCTCATCCCTTCAGACCAGGGCTCTCAGAAAGGTTGGTCTGCTTTTTTTTTCTAACAGAGAGCTCTGGAGAGAACATACTGCTGACAGAAATGCTAACAGATGATACCCAACTCTTCTTCTTTGCACTCCACTGTGAACTTGGGCATTTTAATCAGATGTTAGGAAATAAAATAAAAAAGTGGAGCAAGGATATTCTGCCTGCTTTTTGAAATAGTTTTCTCACACCTGTCCACACCATCTCACACCACCCAGGACCATCCAATCAGCACTGTTACAAGCTCTGCTGGACTCCATGGCCCAGACCCAAGGCATTCTCCATTAAGATATGTGCCTGAAGATGCTCTTACTCCTGAGAAAATGAGAACTACAATTTCTACCAGGAGAACAGAAGCAACAGTTGGAAGGGAAAGATAAAATTCAGTACAGTATAAGAAATGGATTTGGTAACAAATGATACATAATAAAATTTTTTGAATGATCACCAATTTACTGCAAGGTTATAAATATAGTACCAAGAATTTTGTTCCAGGACCATATGAGAATAATTTGCCAAACTGATGTCCCATAATTCCTAACACTTTACTCTCCTACATAACCACAACATAACCATCAAATTTAGGAAATTAACACTGATACTTGAGTACTATCACCCAACACTCAGATCTCATTCAAGTTTTACCAAATTCCTTTATAGCCAAAAGATTCAGTTTGAAATGACATGTTACTTTAATTCTCAGGTCTCTTTAATCTTCTCTAATCTGGGAGAATTCTTCTGTCTTTACTTTTATAATCTAAAAAATTTGTAGCATCTGAACCAGTTGTTTTGTAGAATGCCCTTCAGTTTGGTTTTGTCAGATGTGTCCTCATGATTAAATTCAGATTGTGAATCTTTGGCAGGAATAACACAGAAGTGATGCTTTGTCCATCTCATTACATTCTATCGGGGGGTATTTTAATTTTATTTTAACTTGTCCCATCACTGATCACATCCACTCTGATCATTTGATTAAGTTCTTACCTGCCAAGCTGCTTTGATATACAGCTACTCTTCTTTTTTGTAATTAATAGTATTTTGTGGGAAGGTATTATGAAATGGTATAAATGTACCATTTCTAATTGAAGTTTTAATTAATTAATTAATTAATTTTAATCCTCGCTGAGGATATTTTTATTACTGATTTTTTATTTTTAGAGAGAGAGAAAGGGGGAGAGAGAGACACACATTGATGTGAGGGAGAGACATTGATCGGTTGCAGTCAGCATGTGCCCCAGCCTGGGATCAACCCCGCACCTGACCTGTGCGCCCTGACCAGGGGCTGAAGCTGCAGGTTCTCGGTGTGTGGAACAATGTTCCAACCAACTGAGCCTCCCAACCAGGACTATTCATTTACTAATTCATTTCATTTTGGGCTCCCATAGTCTAAATTATTCAGTGGTTTAGAATCTGTCACTATTATGCTTTATGTTGGTGATCATATTGTCCTGGATTTGTCCCACAGCAGTCCCCTTCAAGCTGACTCCTTGTGTCCTTTTGAGAAGGCCCCACCGTTCTTGGGGCGATTCCTTGCTCTCTGATACAAAATAGATTCCAGACTTATCTTGCGTGTTCCAAGTCCCATCCTTGAGTCAGCCATTTCTCCCAGGGGCCTTGGTTCCTTTCAGTGCAGGCTGGTATTTAATTGCTAGGTGTGCTCCTTGCTCTTAGGGTAGTGCTTCTCCCAGGATCTCTTGCTGGATAGAACTAGCCAATACATGAGTATTACTTTCTGATTGCTACTGTAACAAATGAGCACAAATGTAGTAGTTTAAAACAACAGAAATTTACTATCTTACCATTCTGGAGATCAGAAGTCTAAAATCAAGATGTCAGCAGGGCTATGTTACTCCTGGAGGCTATAGGGGAGTGTTCATTTCCTGGCCTTTTCCATCCTCTGGAAGATGCCTGCTTTTCTTAGCTGGGGAACCCTTCTACCATTTTCAGAGCCTGCAACATGACATCTTCAAATCTCTCTCCTTTCCCTCTCTCTTACCTCTGCTCTGTTGTCACATCTCCTCTGACTGTGACCCTCCCGCCTTCCAATATAATCACAAGGGCCCACCCAGATAATCTACGATAGTCTTCCCATCCTAAAACACTTAATCACAGCTGTAAAGTCCTTTTCGTCATGTAGGTAACATCCACAGGTTTACTGCATTAGAATGTGAACATTTTGGAGGTAGGAAGTCTATTAATCTACATTCAACAGTATGTATGTGCATACATACCTATTTACTTCTAAATCTACAGAAATATATTGAAAAATATGAGTTCACCTGGATACCTCCAATTCCAATCCAACAGTTACAGTGCTCATTCCAGGTTTCTTTGTTCTAATATTTGCATTTCCCTTCACCAGTGGTGAGAAACCTAGCTCCTATTATCCTGAAGGAGTTACTTATTCAACTTATCACCTCTGTGTAAGCAGTCTCCTGTTCCACTTCTGGCCTCTTACCCACGGAAGAACATCTTCCCACTCTGCCTGGACTCTCACACTTAACTCTCGGCTGCCCTTCCACAGGGCCTCCCTCCTTACCAACTCGGACTCTGTCGTTCATGCCAGGCTGCCCCCTGCAGGAACGTCATCCTCACCCTGCTCAGGGTTGGTCAGCTCACCCTAGTTAGTGTTAACTACTAACTAGTTAACACCCTCCTAACCCTGCTGGTGTCCCAACAGCCAGTTCTGACCATCAGGGCTTCCCCTTGTCAGTGCTCTGTCCCACCCAGAGGTTTTAGGAGCAAATTATTGAGAGATGGAAGAGAAGAGAAAGAAAAGCCAAATGACATATTTTTAGGAAGGAGAAAGGGTACTGACACCCTGATACAAACAAGCGTGAAGGGTGGGAAGGACATGTGGAACACTGCAGGGGCAGAGGTGGGGAACCAGGTAGAAGTACACACTGGGGACCTGAGGCTTGAAAAATGCTGGTTCCTGGAATCGGCCCCTGTTCTTGGGCCTGTTTGCATATTTGAGGAGTTGACTCATTTTGGGGGGCTGAGAAGGCTGCCACCATCCTGGAGCCTCATCAAACCAATTTTTTATTTAAAAAAAAAACAGCTTGATTGGGAGTAAAGGGGAGAAAACTGTACTTGAACAATCATTAAAATTAAAAAAAAAATACATCCTTGGCTCCTGATGTTTTTTTTTTTTTTTATGCTGATTAATAACACTGACTAGGCTAACGGAACAAGAGGGCTAATTGTTGCTCTGTCCCTTGAAGCAGAAGCTTTTGATCAAGTTAAGTGGGAGTTTAAGTTTGAGGTACTTTAAAAAATAAGAAATTTGGAGATAAATTGATGAACTGAATTTGAACTTCATTCCAAACTCATTGAGCAGAAACGTTTCAGATCCTTTTAATCTGGGAAAAGCCCATTGCAATGGCCCTTTTAATCTCTTATATTTCTTTAAGATAGAGTTTCTTCTCAAATTGCTTATCATTTGTCTACCTACTGTGAAGGACGCTTCAAAAATAAACTCTGAAGTTTAAAAATGTTTGAATTTCTTATTTTCTGAGATGATGGACACCTTGGCCCAAGTGCCTTCTCCCTTCACACTGGCATCCAGACCAAGGGCATTGTCTGGCAGTGACTAGGGAGGACCAGCTTCTCAGTGGCAACCTGGGATCACGCTCGGCTTCACCGCGTGGGTCTGTGGGTTTGTTGTCCAGAAAGCAGAGGCTTGTGGGTTCTAAGCTCAGTTCCTCCACTAGCTTCTGAGTGAATTGAGGCGAGTCATTTAATTTCCACTTGTTTGGTCTGCCTCATTTGCCCTGTGGAGCTAATGATACCCCTCATCCACTTATCTCGGAGGGATGTCGTAAGGGCTGATTAGTGCACAGGGCGGTCAAACATTGCATATGTGTGATGAGCTAAGCAAAGTGAGGCCGTGAGCCCAGGGACCTCTCCAAATTAGAGGTGATCTTTCCCTTCAGGAATGAGCCATGCTTATGGTGCTGGTATTTTTTGGCCATTTCTCTGTTTGTCTTATTAATTTGGCTCATGCTGTTACTTATTACATATATCATAATAGGCTTGGCTCAACAGAGATGAAGTCACCCACTTTAACATTTTTTTGTGTGTACTTTCTGTGTGCCTGACATTCTCTGTATTAGAATTAAAAACCTAAGCAAAAACCAAATCATGAGACAGTCAGAAAATGTGAACTATTTATGAGCAAATCCATGTTTATGTTTCTACTGTTAACTCTGATGATTTGTTTGTTTGAACAGAAGCTTGTCTTTTATCCTAAAACTTATCTGAAGGAAGCTGAGCTTCAGTTTCCTGAGTATTTGTGAAAGACCCAGCATAGTGTTGAAAAGGAAGGACTCCCCAGTAGCCAATTCCTCACTAGTATATCCTCAACACAGAAAAGTTAAGTGAGACTGTACATGAACTGAACACTAAAATGAAAATAATTATTTCCTCCTTCTGAAAAATCCTCATTTATGCACACGTGGAAGGACTTTCTTTTCACGGCACATCCCTTGCGCCATGTGGATGATCACTGCCTTCAATGACTTTGTCTTTGAACTTGCAGCAGAAGGAAAGCTTTGGGCTTTTGTATCAACCAGAGCTGGCATTGTAGTTCAAAATGCCAAGAGGGGGAAACACAAAATAATACAACACTGAGTGGGAAATATTAAGGGTTTGGCAACTTTGTTTCCAGTTGTTGGCTTTGGCTCAGAGTACGGCTTCTGCTTGGCTGATGCAGGAAAACTTTTGGACTATTTTCGACAGACAGAACAGGCCACATGAAATTTCTAATATTATTTCAAGCTTGCTTGGCTCTAGTGCACTGAACTGGCTGCCCTCTGTCCCTTATCCTGCAGTGTGTCATTACTGAGTGTAGCTCAGTACACAGGGACCTTGCCTTCAGAGTCTGTTTCAGAAGCATTCCTGCTTTGAGGTGAGACCATCCCTGGTAAGGGCTTAATGTTGCGGCTGCTGATGTTTCTGGAGGAGAATCAAAGCAAATCGGTTATTTCTTCTCTAAAACTATGTGATAACTATGTGTCAAAATCCAAGGCCCCACTAAGCCTTTAAACTAGAAACTAAGTAATATTTTATAGGACCACAACACTTAAAATTCTTGTGTATTTCTAACCTGTATTCCAGTGGAGAACTAGGGAGAATGTTTGCAGTTCTCTAGGCAACTCCCCACAATAGGGAGCTTGGTTTTTCTTCCCAAACTCTATTTTCTCTTCCTCAGTTAAGGAAGAAGGATGTAGCAATTTGAAGGACCTCCTTGGGATTTCAACAGAACGCTTGAAGCTTCAAGTGTTTAATATACTAATTCTTATATATCTGTATGTTGTAACCTTAGGCACTGAGAACCCCAGAGGCGGTCTCATCTGTTGATAATCACATTCCTTGGCCTCCTAAGTGAGGAGAAAGACTTTGGATCATGTGATGTTCACCCTGTGGTGTGCCAGCAGGTTGGGGGTGACTGACTTCTTTTTTTTTTTTTTAATTAGGAGCCCTGAACTTTAGGAAAATGGAGTTTTAGCAAAGGGATAGCTTTGTTTATTTGTTTATTTATTTTTAAGTTTTGTTAATTTTAAGCTTTGCTTTTGAAATGGATTTTTGTTCCTTCATGCTCTAGTCCCATTGGCCTGGGAACCATTAAAAATGGAAGAAGGATGACCAGAGGGGAAATGTCTTCATGCAGATTGGTTGATGAAAAAATTGCACCGAAAGAGAGCCAGGATGGTAGAATGTTCTGACTTTGTAACTGATTCACTTGTTCAGTGACCCGAGGCGATTCTCTTCCTTATTTCACAACTCACTTCCTCTTTGTAAAATCGGGATGCTGACATTTGCCACTCAGGTGGTATGGCAAGAGAGGTGACAGCGTGGGGTCTGGAGGCAGACTGCCGTGTTTGAATTCTAACTCCGCCACTTCCAACTGTATGGCTCTGGGCAAGTTATTTGACATGCCTCTGTGCCTCAGTTTCCTCATGTATAAAATGAGGATAATAATAGTACCTGTGTCTTAGGATTGCTGTGAGAAATATGTGTTATGATATAAGTAAAATGCCTGGCAGATATTATTCAATCAGGATTAGTGTTAGTGATGTTTAATTTATCTGGAGGTATATTGGTATTATTATTATACCTTAACCAGAGATACTAAGGTCCAAAGACGTAGAGAAATTAGTAGAAATGGAAGTTTTTCTTGAGTCTACTTTAAGACAAAACAAACACAAGGACCAAAAACCCCAGCTATTTTGTGTAACAGCCAAGATTTCAAGAATTTTTGCTAATCTGGATTCATTGGAAATATTTCACAACTATGCCCATGTGATGTCAGTAAACTGTGTAAGTAACAAGCCGAGTGACGCAAGGTCGAGGAGCAGAGAGGAGGTGCCTGCCTCTGTCGCCACATCAGGGTGATGCCAAGGCAGTTGCAGGATCTCCAGCAACACCCTCACAGCCATCATTTTAGGTGACGTTAATTAGTTGCTTGGGTGAGGTGTATACTATGTCACTTCCTGGGTTGGGTTAATTGAGTTGCAAATAAACAAATGCTTAGAGATGATGCATCCTGAAGTGTTCTCTTACAGAGAAAGGCAAACCCAAAGCCAGCATCCGGGGCTCAGTTTGGTCTCATCTTTCCTGAGCTGGCCCTTCTCCACCTGTTCGGGCTTGTTTTCTGCTTTTCCTCAGCGTGCCCGTCTCGCTCCCTTCAGCTTTGCCTCCTCTGTCCCAGGAGTAGGAGGTGCTCAGGCTTTTACTCCTGTTGGCCACCTTCGAAAGCTTTCCTTCCTCACTGTCTTATCTCCACGTTACGTATTCTTTAAGCACAAGCTTTCTCTCCACACATCTCTCCTTTATTATGCTGCTCTTATGATTTCTCTCAGCTTGTAGAAGATTTACCGTATCTAGCCAAAATAAGGCTTTCATTTCTTTGCTATAGCCCTAGCACCATGTTCCTGCAAGTAATTAATGTATTCTTTCTTTATATCCCTTGCTGCACATTTATTGATTGCCTACCATGTGGCGCGACTGTGCTAGCAGCCAAATGTTATAAGTGGGTATTACTTTTATTTCACAGGTTTTAAAAAATGAGACTTTAAGATACTGTTGTTTGCTCAAGGTCCCACAGCTGGCAAGTGACAAGGATGGAATTTAAATCTGGGTTTGTCCTTTTTAGAGAATCTCATGCACTGATTGTGAACAAGTGAGTAGACAGGAGAGGTGGAAAGGGCTTCTTAGAAGATCTGGAGGCGAACTTGACAGCAGAATTAGAATTGGTTGCCAGAGTTAGTGGTTGGTTGGGTGGTGGTGGTGGCAGGGTCGGGGAGGGGGTGGTAGGCAGAATGTTCAGGACTGAGGACACAATGAGAGGGCAAGTGGAATGTTCATGGAAGACCAGAGGGAAGTGGGGCCTCAGAGGTGGGTGAGGGCCACATCTCGCTGATCTTCTGTCTTGTGTGTGTGTGTGTGGGGGGCTTGTCTAAGCTTGGCCTGAGTGCTGGCCAGAGGCCTGGGGCCAGGGTGAGTTTCCTTATAAAACAGATGGAGAGATCTAAAGGTGGACTACAAGCTTTGACCCTAGGGTAGGAGAAGGTCAAAGTGAGTGGGTTGCTTCTTCTGTCACTGAACCCAAGCACTGAGAGTGGGGCCTGGCTGAGAGCAAAGCAGGGTTTCAGAAGCTAGTTTCGGAAGCTAGAATGGAGAAGAGTCAAGAGTTAGTGTCGTGGCATAGCTTGGGTCCAAGACACATTTGATGACTACAGCTGGTGGCCTGAGGCTTGTCTGAAATAACTTCATGGGTGAAGGTAGATCTGTGAGGCTTATAGGCAAAGGATCGGGAAAGAGGAGATAATGAAGAGCTGTAGATGATTATACCATCACGCTCTGCATAACAACTTTTGACCAAGGACAGACCACATGTACAAATGTGGTACCATAAGATCACAATGGAGCTGAAAAGTTGCTATCACCTAGTAACGCCGCAGCCATCTTGATGTTATGGAGCAACACATACATTACTCATGTGTTTGTAGCGACGCTGGTGGAAACAAGCCTACTGCGCTGCCAGTTGTATGAAATACAGCATATACAATTATGTACAGCACATAATACTTGATAGTGATAATAAATGACTATGTTATGGTTCACATATTTACTATACAGTATTAATAGGTAGAGTCTTTTAAAAGGTCTCTCATCCCTCTGACCTCACAGTAAGTCGTTAGGGGTGGGGCGTGGAGGTGGACAGCAGGACTGTTGGTGGAAGAGTCAGTGAAGAGCCTCTGTAGAGCTGATTCATTGGGAGTTTCTATAGTTGATTCACTGAGAGCTGCAAAGGTATGGGTAGAATACTCTATCCCAAAAAGCCCCAGTGACCTTGCAGTAACGTGTGTCTAGGGGGAGCTCTGCTGAGTTCCCTAGAAGTCTCGTGTTGTACGTGAGAAGGCTTCTGCCTGGATTTTGATGGATGTTTTGGGGGCTTGTGATTCCCTTCCACAAATATTCATCTATTCCTTCATTTACTCATTATCTGTTGAACACACAATGCTGTGCTATCTACTGCTCTGGGTGTGAGAACAGTGGGCATCAAGGCCTCTGTATGCATGGAGATTTATCACAGGGGTGGAGACAAGCTTGCAACAAATTCACACACAAATTAAGGTATAAATATATAAAGTGAGTGCTATGAGAGCAATGATAGAAGGGTCTGGTTTAGACTGGGATGAATAAGGAGGCCTCCCTGAGGAACTGATATTTAAGCTGAGCTCTGACAGATCAGCAGGAGTTAATAAGGCAAATTAGGAGGGAAGAATATTCCAGGCCAAGAAAAGAGTGTGTGCTAAATCTTTAAGGTGGTAAAGAATGTGTAGGTCCAGAGAAATCAAGGACAGCATGTTGCTGGAATTCGGTGAACAAAGAAGATGGAGCTGGAGTAGGCAGGGGATGGGTTCTTGAAGGGCTTCAGATTCCAGGTGGGGGATTTCAGATTGTATCTTCTATTCATAGGGAAGCCTTTCGAGAGAGTTAAACAGGGGCATGGCTTAAAGAACGGGTGTTTTAGCTCTGACTGTTATGTGGGGAATAGACGGGAAAGTGGGAAGACCATTTCAGAGGCTATTGCAGAGTCCAGGGAGGATACAACCACGTTCAGAAAGAGAAGTGGTGGTGATGGTGAAGCGGTGACAGTAGACGTGTGGTGTGGTTTTTCTCATTCATGGGAAATGTGTTTCAAGACCCCCAGTGGATGTCTGAAACTGTGGATAGCACCAAACCCAATGTACACTGTGATTTTTTCCCTATATGTACACACATACTTATGATAAAGTTTAATTTATAAACTAGGCACAGTGCGATATTGACAATAATAACTAGGACAATGATAACAACACAGTAGGGTAATGAAAAGTTATGTGAATTTGGTCTCTGATAACCGAGCCAGCTGCTTAGTGACTAATGGGTGGGCAGCCGCTGCCGGGATAATTTGTGTCTTGGGTGGGGCGCAGTGGGACTGTATCTGATTTCATCATGCCACTGGGAATGACACCAAACTTAGAACTAGTTTTAAGAATTGGGTTTTTTTTGGAGGTTTTTCATTTAATATTTTCAGACTGCAGTTGATTATGGGTAACTGAAACCATGGAATGTAAAACCGGAATAAAGGTGTCGGGGTTACTGTACAGGTAGAATCAATCTGCAAGGCTTCATGGTATATGCTAACCTCTGAAAATGAAACTTTTCTTTTATATATTTTTTAAAGATTTTGTTTATTTATTTTTAGAGAGAACAAAAGGAAAGGAGAAAGAGAGGGTATAGGAGAGATACATGGATGGTTGCCTCTCGCACGCCCCCAACTTGGGACCCACCTGCAACCCAGGCATGTGCCCTGACAGGGAATCAACCAGCCGTCCTTGAGTTCACAGGCTGGCACTCAGTCCATAGAGCTGCACCAGCCAGGGCTGAAGATGAAACTTTTCAAAATTACCTGGAATGTGGAACACACATAACCACAGATTTGCTTTCATGCCAAAGCTTCAATGAAGATGCTAAAGATGCTCTTATTTTTTCCTCCATCTACTAAGAAAGAAAGCACATTATGTGTCTTTTCTTGGTCCCAGCCAATTGGCACATTAGGTGATGAGCAGTCAAATCTGAAGCAGTTGTATGCTTTACTGATGTCCTCTTAGTGACAGTCATTCATCTCTTGTCTATTCTAGTTATGTTTATTTGTATAAGACTGCAGGCTGGATGAATTTCACTAGATGTGTTTCCTTGGTGAGAGGGTCACAAAAGGACAGTGGGGATGACACGTGAGCTGATATCAAGACAATACACGCAGCACAGAGCAGACAGAGGCTGTACCCCTGCAGGGTTTGCCTGATGCGGTGTGAATCAACTTACGTTTTCAGAAGAGCATCCTTTTAAAAAAAGGTATTTTTTCCTCTGGCAAATTAGCTTACTGATATTTATTTAAAATTTTAACTAATAATAATATAATATTACAAATATATAGATGGCCTAAAATTTCAAAGGGTCTGAAAGGTGAGGATATAAAAGAGAGATCTCGAAAAAATATCAACTTGTTATCAGACAGAAGAGGGTGGGCAGTAGTGGGGGGGTGGATGGGGATTAATACGTGGTGACAAAAGATGGTTTGACTTTGGGTGGTGGGCACACAGTGCAATATACAGATCATGTATCATAGAAATGTACACTTGAAACTTATGTGATCCTATTAACCAATGTCACCCCAATAAATTTAATAAAAAAATTTTTTTAAAAGTCTAAAAAGTAAAAAAGATTTTCAATTTGTTAAATATGGACAGGGAGGTCTTGTGGTGAAATCTTTTGTTATAAATGTGTAATATTGAGGCTGTACTTCAAAATTTTTTTCATTGAGGTAAAATTGATATACAACATTGTATTAATTTCAGGTGTGCAACATAATAACTTAATATTTGTATACATTGCAAAATAATAACCAAATAAGTCTAGCAAACATCCAGCACTATACATAGTTACAGAATTTTTTTGAGGCTATATTTTTTGAGAATATAGAAAAAGTAAGAAGCAACAAAAATACTGTTTTCTTTTTCTTGTCACCTCTCCCCCACCCACGTACAATCCAGGAAAATATTTCAAGAGGAAGAGTCAGAGGTCAACCCAACCTTCCCTTTCTCCTCCTGAGGCCTTCTTCCCCTTCACTGTCTCAAGGAATCAGCCTCTTCAAAGGAACACACTGCCAGAGGAGCAGTTCTGTGGGAGTGTCTGTGGAGAGGCGATGTGCAGTAACACTTCACTCCTTCCTAATTCATAGTGTTGGGATGACAGCAGAAGGAAAGCGAGAGGGATTCTAAAAAACTAAGAAAGATAAGTATCTTTGTCTTGTCCCTTGGAGACTGGAAGCAAGGAACTGGAATTAGGGAACCAAAATGTACATATCAGAATGATGAATAGGGTCCTGGGTCCTGGGGATCTTTGATGTTCATACAAGACAGGTCCTGGTTTTGAGGTGTCTTTAAGAAGGCTCCAAAAAGGAAAGGAGATGGAAGAGACTGAAAGAGGGGAATGGGAGGTGGAGCCAAGGAGAAGCAAGTGCATCAACTCACAACTTGGACCTATCTGTGTTTCTCAGTCTTCGTGTTTCTCAGTCCTCAGTCTGAATGGTTCTACCTACCTGACAAAGGGTGTAAACTAACATTTCATTGGATATCATGTTCTACAGGTAAAAATTGAGGTACCTCCTGTAATTACCAGCAAATAATAGAGAGTTTAGTTGAACCTACTGTGGATGACAAGGGGCCACACACTAAACCTGACAAGCTCAGGGGGAGGTCTGCGTGGCAGCCTCACCAACTCAGGGACCAAAATAATCACATAGGATGGTCTGAATAAAAGCAGTTCATGGCGGGTAGTCAGGTCCTAGGCCAGTATTTTTCCCTAACAAGGGTCAATCTTCTCCTTAACTCAACTTGTTTGTTGTCTTTTTCATCTAAGATAACATACCTTTGGAATATCAAAGTAATTTCCCCCCCTTTTTTTGATTCCTACAACCACTAAAGCAGAGCAGAGACCACAAATCCCTCATTGTTATTATCATGTTAATTTTTAATTGTTGACTATTAACTATCCTATACCCACAAATGTAAAAGAAGTATGTGTCTATTTGGTTTACTTTTTTTTTCTATTATTATTTCCAGAGAGAGGGGAAGGGAGGGGGAGAGGGAGAGGGAGAAAAACATCATGTGAGAGAGAAATACCGACCTGTTGCCTCTTGCATGGGTCCTGACTGGGGATCAAACCCAGGCCAGTGTTTGTCTTACTTTTTGTCCAATCTCAGAGATTTCCCCACTTTTCTTCCACCCCACTCCCTAATCTGTCACCAGTGGATCCCGGTTACCCCCTGCTTCTCCTCCTTTGATTGTGATGTAGAAAACAAGGTGCATAACCGCCATTCTCCGGAGCATTTTCTCAATCCATGGAGAGTTTGCTATCTGGCAATTGTCTTCAGTTTGGCTCAAATAAACCCGTAAAAATTCTTACAGGTTTGGGCGTTCCTTAAGTTGATACTACATCAACATACAATTTATTGTTAGTGAATCCTCAAGGATCTTCTAGATAATTTTTAAGAAAAAAAAAATTAGCCCTTTCTTCATTAGTGTGGTGCAATAGAAGTAGGGTCTAGTCTTTCTAGTTCAAAAAAAGAAAATATTTGTTTAGGTTTATCAGTTCTGTGAACTTGAACAAGTGCCTGCCAGTATGTAAATTTCATTAGCTTGGGTTCACTGATAAATTAGCACGTAGGTGGCACTCAGTAAGTACTTGCCAACTGAAGTCATTTATATTTCTGAACCTTGGTTTGCTTCTATTAAAGAGGGAAATGTAATACCTCAGAGGGTTGTCGTGAAGATAATGAATGACATATTGTAAAACACCTGAGCAGAAAAGAGCGTCTGTTTAGAGAGAACCTTGGATGACCCAGCGGTATTTGTGTCACCCAGTGAGGTTTGTTCTTGTCTCTCTCTCCTACAAGCTTTATATTTTGGCTTGCTTTTACCAAATTGTTCGCGAATCTTTTGTCATTAATTCTTAGCACTGTTTTCAGATAGATTTTTAGCTCTATTGGGGACTGTAGGCAATTATTCATTAAAAACCATCAACCAGATAGCAGGATCCTGTCACGTACACAGCCATTGGGCAATCTCTTAATGATGTGCTAAAAGAATATTTACATATAAATATACTGTGTTCTTCTTTGGGGACTTTTAGCCCATCTAAACAAGTACTTTTGAACAAAAAGATCCTTCAGCCAAGTCCTTTTATCTCCATGACTTCCTCTCCCCACAGTTTCTATTTTCTGGCCACCCTTAGTCGCTCTCAGTTCTTGAATAAACCACATTCTTTTAGGAACGCTAGGCTTCACATGTCTATTTCCTCTGCCTAGACTTCCCACCACTCCACCCAGTCCTTTAGGTCTCATTTTAAATGTCATAGTTTGTTGGGAGCCACCCTGCCTGGATTCAGGAGCTGTAACCCCCACCCCTCCCATGGCTAAGGCTGAGTGAGCGATCTTCAGACCAGAAGTCACTAAAGAGACAAAGCTTGTCTCCCTGGCAGGAGCACCACTTCTGCCCCTTTTTCCATAACTGGCCCCCAATGCTTGATTAGTTAGCCAATGACAGGTAAGATTCCCCAATCTGGGAACAACCTAAGATAACCTATGATCACGTAGAAACCCCAGGGAAGGACTTGGAAGTCTACAGCAAAAGGGGGTGATGGACCCTTGCCCCTCGGCGTTGACAAAGCCTGAGTCCTCATTCTGCCTGCAAGAAGTCTCCTAATTTCTTGGCTATCTAGCCTCCTATGCCTGACCTAAGCCTGAAACAATGACAGGGTGGTGCAGCCCTGTGCTGGAAAGGGCAAGTTCCCCGGGTAATCAGGCCTGAGAAAGAATACGTAAAATCCTGTGAAACCTGCTTTGCTAAGAATGCTCTTAATTAAATGATAAAGGCCCGAGCAGGAAATGAGTTTGTTTCCCAAAGTTTTGTAGCCTTTTAGCTGATAGACTCTGACTCAGAATGAGCCTTAATAGTTTTCTGTATGCCATCTATCATTTGATCCTTACTGCCTGACAATGATTAACAAGCCGTACCTGTATTCCTGCACAAATTAAACCCAATAAAAGCCTGTCTAGGCAAGGGTGAGTGGCACTCTCTCCTCTTGAGAGAATGGCCAGGCTGCTCTAAGGCACCCTCTCCTTGAGCGGGTAGCCGTGCCATCTCTTTTCCTCCCCAGGACTCCGTAGTCCGTGTGAATGTATGTCATTTCATCCATAACACTGCAGACACTGTGGGCTGTTGTCCACGACAATACTTCAAAGCTGCCGTTTTCTAATTTTGCAGAGTAGCTCAGGTCTTTCACTGTAATCCTGTAATAGCTGTGCTTCCTTTTTCCTAATACTAATCATACCTGTTATTACTTCCTCTTTCCCACTGCACTATGATCCTCATGATGGCAGAATATTTTTTGCTAACTATCACATTCTTGGTGTCTGGTGCAAAGTAAACACTTCGAAATTTTGGTTGAGGTCTTGGCTGGGTAGCTCAGTTGGTTAGAGCATTCTCCTGATATGCCAAGCTTGTGGGTTTGATCTCCAGTCAGGGCACATAAAAGAGTCAATCAAGGAATGAATGAATAGTGGAACAAAGGATTGATCTCTCTCTCTCCCCCTCCCTTCCTCTAAAATCAATAGATACAAAATAAAAAAGAAAAGTGCTACGGCTGGTGTGGCTCAGTGGATTGAGCACTGGTCTGAGAACTTAAAGGCTGCTGGTTTGACTTCCAGTCAGGGCACACACCTGGCTTGCAGGCCAAGTCCTCAGTTAGTGACATGCGAAAGCAACCAATCAGTTCTCTTGCACATAGATGTTTCTCTCTCTCTCTGTCTCCCCCTCCCTTCCCTCTCTAGAATTAAATAAATGAAATCTTAAAATTTTTTTTTGGTTGGATTGAGAGTGAACAAGCTAAAATGAAGCCTTAAAAAGATTTCAGCACTAGAACAGATCTCAAAGTACAGTGATTATATTTTCTCAGGGTAAGCAAAAAGCTGTCTGATAAAGAATTTTGGTTTTAATTTTTTAAATTACTTATATGAAAATTCTGATAAATCGGAACATTACATAATCTTTAGTTTTGTACTTAATAATTTGCCTTTATCAAAATATCAAAATTACCTGAAAGTATAATGATCAAGAAACATCTTACACCTAAAGTAATCCACAGTTCAATAAAATAAAAGCCTATGAAGTGGGTTAATGTTTTTCAAATACAAACTGAGGTATTTTTTATTCTGGTAATTCCTAGTTGTTCCCTGTTACCTCCCAGCTCTGATTCTAGAGGCAGAGAGCCTGGGCTCAAACCCACTTTCCACCACTTTGTTCTTGTTGACTTTAGGCGTGTCACTTAAACTCTCTGTGCCACATTTTCTTTGTCTGTTAACTGGGATAATAATAGTACCTGTAAATAGAACTGTATTCGATAGGGGAACTCAAGAGTTAAAGATTTAACTTCAGTCATAGTTGATAAGCTTAAGTGATTAATGCATGTGGAAAACTATTATTCCAGGAACTGGACTACATGACGATGCGACAGTTCAACCTTTGTGCCCCTGGTGCCTGCAAGCAATGGAGATGGCCCCTGAGCCATTGTGGAATGTCTAAAGAGGGAATGTCTGTGAGGCAGATAAAGAATGGATCAACAGATAAAAAAGTACTAGGAAAATGGGTGCTGGGCTACAACTCCTATCTGATTAACCTTTTTTTCTTTACTCACTCTTTCTTCTCCTTATAAAAGGTCAGCTTGAGATGTGATATTAAGATGGTTTTTTGAGGGTATATAACCCACAGTCTTGTCAGATCTTTGGTGCCTGAATAAAGCACCCATAAAGATTCAATCCTCGTCTCTACTTATTGGTTCTAATAGTGACAGGCAGCATTAACACTGACTTTTCTGGTTCCATTTTGAAGATTAACTGAGATAATACATGTGAAATTATTACATTGGTACTTGGCACATGAGCTTCAATAAATATTATATTATTATCGTGATCATCATCCAGAGAGAGAAAGCAGGCACAGCTGAAAATGGTCATTGCTTAGTTTGCATTTTAAAGTGCTTTTAAAAGTCTGTAATAGAGTGACATCAGCAAAAATGGCAGAGCAAAAACATTAAAAAATTCCGTGAAAGCTGCAAAAAAACTGGCAAAAGAATCAACTTTTTTTTTTAGGAATGCTGGAAATTAATCAAAGGCTGTAGCACTCCAGGGAGCATTTATTCAAGAAAACAGCTGAATCTCAGTAACAATGAACTATGTGGCATTTTAACTTGCTCTATTCCCATGCCCCACTCCGACTTTTTGGTAGCCTGGAAACCAACGGCCCACAATAAAGTAAAAACCAGCAGTGTGGTGGCCACTGGAGACATAAGAATGGGACTGTAGTTCCCGCAAAGCTTTATTCCAAAAGAATTGTCATTATTCTACCTATATGCTGGTTCTCTAGAAGAAAGTCATTTTAAGAGGGTCCCCGCCAAGGCAGCCCCATCTAGGCTCTCCTGTTGCTGCCAATATCCTAAGCCCTTCCTGTTTCCCTGTCCTCAGCTTTAATAAACATTCTCTGAAAATCACCTGGTTGTGTTGTGAAATCTTTCCTACACACTACTTGCTGGCCCTAGGCAAACCCACTCAGGGCCAGGTTGCCTTTCCGTTAACAATGGGAGAACAGTCCCACAGGGGCTGGGATGAGAGATGTGGCCAAGTGGCAGGGGATCTGCAGTAAGATGAGAGCTGGTGTGGGAGAGACCATCATGCCCCCAGGGCTGTTTCTGAGCACCAAATTGGCAGAGAGGATTTATTATTCCGGCTGACTTTGGTAACAGTCACAGTGGAAACAGTCACTGCCCAAGACTTGGTGAGACAAACCACACCTTAGGAAGGCCATTGAGGACAGAAATGACATAGGGACCAATGACCTTCCCTTGATGCTAGGAAAACATGTAATCCCTTGTGGAACTTCAATTATTCTCGGAAAAAGAGAAAGAACAGGTGAAAGGAAGAGAACCTTAGGAGACTACATTTTCAAATGGAAGTGACATAGGTATTTATTTATTTATTGTGACTTAGGTATTTAGAATTGGCACTACTAAGTGTTCTGTTATCTAAAGAGATGGCATCTTGAGAGCTAAATTTAATTTTAGCTATAGACAAAAAAGTATATCCTTGCACATCTGGACCCTTGTACTGTGAAAGTGTATCCCCAATGTACCAATTTAGATTACTCCTCACTTAATTCCAAATTAAATGGATTTTGCAGTATATATGCATTTAATTGTATACATTAAATACTGTGAAAAAGAAAAGGAGAAATGCTCTTTGATTAGTATGGGAGACTCCACCTCTCATTCCACTTAGCGAGCATATGTCCCTGAGTGAATGTAGGCTGATGTGAGGAAGCCATTTCCTAGCTCTGCTCAATACCTAAGGGCTTCTCAGAGAGGGAAAATCTTACCAAATTGAGCATGATTCTATTGCCAAAGATACTTAACTTTTACAACCCTAAATGCATGTCAGTTATTTCATCTGATGCTCAGTTCAAGCAACAACAATCTGTTCCAGAAATGGAACAAAAACTGATTGTGGGATTTACTGAGTGAACATAATGGTGTCTAACACAGAGGCCTTCTGAAGGATTCTCCAGGGGATTTGCTGACATGCGCATTTCTCTGTTTGTGGAACTAACGGGGTAAGGTAAGATTTCATTGTAAATTTAAGTTTTTAGATGAATATCCAGAGGACAGCTCTAGACACACTGCCTTTAAAGAGCTTACAGTGGCTTTATATTTATAGGTTAATTTTTCCTTAATAACTTCCCAGATCAAGTTAAATTACTGTTTACCTTTCTCAAAATGTTGAGATTATCACCCTAATTAAATCCAAATGTGGTAGTTTAATATCTTCTTATAACAAAGTACTAATGTTTGAAGGAAAAGATTGCCTTATGGATTTAGTTTCATATATACTGGGATCTCTCAAAGATGAACAAACATTTGGAGCCAACTGGAATTCAGCGCTGAGTTAAAGCATTCAGCTAGCTGAGCACAGTTGCCAAGGCCTTGGGCAACGATCCTGAAATGGGGCCATTGCAACAGGGCCCTGTTTCTAAGTTTCAACAGACTCTAGAGTATATTTGGGCATTTTTCCCTCTTCTATTGGTCAAAAAATCAAAAGGAGAATTCAGCATTGACTTTTTATTTTCTGGCTATTTAGGTAGTCTTTGTTAAAGTGGAAATTCTTTTTTTTTTTTGCAAAGTAAATACAGTCCTGGTATTAGATTGTATGGCTGGTGTGGTTCAGTGGATTGAGTGTCAGCCTATGAACAGAAAGATAGCCAGTTCGATTCCCAGTCAGAGCACATGCCTAGGTTGCGGGCCAGGTCCCTCATTGAGGGCCTATCGAAGTTTCTCTCGCACATTGATGTTTGTCTCCCTTTCTTTCTCCCTTCCTTGCCTTCTCTCTAAAATAAGTAAGTAAAACGTTTAGGAAAAACAAAAGTAGATACAGATACATAGTTCTAAAAGTATAATAATATTACTGGCCTCCATCTCTCTACATGACCAAATTCTTTTTTCTAAGAGGTTAAAACTTCCAAACACTTTAAAAAATAGCTATAAAAAGCTAGCAATTTTATGGTATTTATTTTTGTATTTCTAAATAAAATACTGTTTTTTTTTTTTTCAGTTTTAGATCGCATCTATAAACTTCCTACTATGGAAAATATAGATTCAGTTTTCTTAATACCCACTCTGCCCCAATACACACGTGGGACCTTTAGAGAGCCACAGTAATGGAGAGATCACCAGGCAGGAGCTATGGCCAGAGGTTAAGGAACAAGGCTGTTGCCAAAAGTCTATGGACTGAATCAATATCTCAACCTCTCCTGCCCTTTGCTTGATCTCTTGTTGTAAGACCTTGATAGCAGAGGGGTGACCTCTCACTGGCTGAACCAATAGAGAAACCGGAAAATAAAGGAGCTTGGGTCAGGCATTCTACTGGAGGTCAGCTGCCTGAGGCCAAGATGGAGAGAGAACAGAGATAAACTATCACATACAATGTTTTGTTTTCCCTTAAGTAACAATTGTCCCACTTTTGTTGTTGTTGTATGTTTGCTTTTTAAGTTTTTTATTGTGCTGTAGAAACAAAAACTCCTTTTGCCCTGATTCCAATATGACTAAGCACCTTTCATCCTGAGACAGTCCAAAAATAATAGGGTCCATCTAGTTTTGGTCCCTCAAATAATAAAAACTTGAATATTTCTTTTAGATCTGAAACCCCTAACAAAAATAATGTTACCCATGAGTTTTACTATGCAGATTTCTAAATATAAGTCATGACTTTGTGAATGAGATAATCATGTGAAAAAATTGTTTTTTCCATCATGAACAAAGTAACATAAACTTGATAGTTTGGTGATTTTTTTTTCTTTAAAATCTTGTGTTTTTACCAGCCCAGAGTCAGGTGATCAGCTCTTATGATGTGTTCTAGGGACAAAGATGAAAGAGAGCCCTAGAAAGGTTTACAGTTTAACTAGGGAAAGATTTAAAGTAGTGTTTCTCAAGATTTAATGTGCACCTAAATCCCTGGTATCTTGTTAAAATTTAGATTCAGCCCTGGCCAGGTAGCTCATTTCGTTAGAGCATTGTCACCATATGCCAAGGTTGTGTGTTTGATCTCCTGTCAGGGCACATACAAGAGTCAACCAATGATTGGTTTAAGCAACCAATAAATAAGTGGAACAACAAATCAATATTTCTCTCTCTCTCTTTCAAGTCAATAAATTAAAAGAAATTTAGATTCCAATTCTGCAGTTCTAGGGTGGGGTTTAGATTCTGCGTTACCATTCCCAGTAATGGTGCTGATGATTCAAGGACAAGATGAGTTGAAGAAATCGGAATTGTCATACAATAGTAAAAGTGTTGTATCTGAGGTAAAACAGAGTGCTGTAGGAGCAGACAGGTGATAACTAACTGCTGATGAGAACGCTTCACAGTGACGTCTCAGGCCTGAGGCTAATTTTACTGAGCACTAGGGGAGGGGTGCAGGGCATACCCTGCACAGGGCAGAGCCTAAACAAAGCTTGCTGTGTGCCAGGCATTGTGCTTGTTGCTTTATACAAAATTCAAAGGGTATAAGAGCATATTCATTGAAAAGCTCTTCCTCAGTTACTCAGTTCCCTTTCCTGGAGGCAACGAATGTTTAATGTTTCTGGCATATCCTTCCAAAAACGTTCTTTGCCTATATAAATGCGGGGCTGGGTAACTTCTAAGATAGCCCACAATAATCCCTAATGATCTCACATCTGTGTACATCTATCTCTTCCTCTTCACTGTGGGCTGGACTTAGAGATTTGCTTCTATGGAACAGAATGCTGCAGAAGTTGTGGGATGTGACTTCTGAAACTTGGTTATGCAAGAGACTGCAGCTTCCATCTTGGGTGTTATTGCTCACTCTCTTGTATCACTCACTCTAGGGGAAGTCAGCTGTGATGCTTGGGGCAGCCCTGTGGAGAGTTCATGAGAGACAGATGCCTGCCAGCAACCACCCGTGTGATCTTGGAAGCAGATCCTCTCGCTACCAGTTGAGACTTCAGGTGAGATCACAGCCCCAGCTAACAGCTGACTGCAACCTCATGACCACCTATGCCACAGGCAACCAGCAAAGCTGTGCCTGGATTACAGACCCATGGAAACAGATAATAAATATTTTAAGTCATTCAGTTTTGGGGTAATTTGTTCCAAGTGATAACTAATACAAAAGGCAAATATGTTTTTGTGCATTCTCCATAATTTTACACAAATAGTAGAATAATATATACCCAGTTTTGTACCTGTTTTTTCTACTTACAATATTTTGGAGATCATTCTATGTGACTACATAAAGAACTTCTTTAATTTTTTCTAAGAAAACAAAAAACTTATGTTTTTAATTTTGTGGCCAGTCTTTATGGGCCTGACTTTCTTGTAGTCTTTGCAAGTAACACTTTTCTTTCTTTTTCTAAATGCTTCTGCTTCCAAGTCTTCTTTTGATCCTACCTATCAGTAACTCATCCAGAAACTTGCTGATAGAAATGAAAGTTTTCCCTCAATGTTTAGCACATTGGGCATTCAATCAATTTCGAACTGTGGAATCTGTCTGGTTCAACCTCTTCAGAAAGTAAACAGCAGCCTTTTGCTTGACTAGGGAAAGAATGATTTTTGGCTGCACAGGGAGGAGGGAATTAATGGGAGAGAGGGGATCAGGCATTCTAAATGTTCCTTACACAGACTTGTGCAATGCTGGTGTTGTCTGCACTACTTCTCTGCTTGCCTCCAGCATTTTCTGGAGTCTTCAGTTTTTAAGGCTATCAGAAATGTTTATCCTCAATTCCTTCTCTGAGCTCTCGAAAGCTTAGAAAGTCAGTTTTTTTCCACTTTGTTAAATTAGTTACTACTTATCCATTAGTATTGTAGCTTCTAGCATTTGTGTTGATCTCTTTTGTCTGCTATTACTTTCTCTGTTTCTGGGGCCTTTTCTATCCTTTTGCTTTCATTTAGTGAGATTTTGGCAGGGAGAGGAATAAAATATACATTTAATTAAGTACACTTAAGTAGATATCAGAACTTCTTTTTGGGGGCTCAAAAATATTATATTCCAGGATTCAGTGTTCTTCACCATAGAAATATTTCTGATATAAATCAACTTGTCTTGGATTTATCAAATATAAGAGTTTTGAGCACTTTTTTTGTGCACACCTCACATCCTTTTGGACCCACCTCTTACTCTGGCTACTGTGGTAACTAGTTCCCTGCAGGTTTAGACTGTCTGCCTGCAGTTTTATTCTGGCAGTGCCTTATCTCAGCCTCTGGTTCCTGTCCTGGAGCTTCCTGATGCTAAAGGGGGACACCCACAGAATCTCTGAACACTCACGCATGGGAAAACAGGAAGTCCAGTGTAGTCAATATGCATGCAGTCATCTTCGACTGGTGGGGGATGGGAGTCAATGAAGAAATGCTTCCTTTTTTTGTACTTGGCAGTTTTGAGATGACCTTCAGGAGGAGATTTCGTTCCTCTTGTTCAGCAAGCCTGCTCATTGGGATCACTTCCCAAATAACTCTTCGTACAAGGACTTTGTTCAACTCTTGGGGAAATCTAGGAAAAGACACTTGGTATCAGAAATGACACTAGAAAGCAGGCCTGTTGGGAGCCGCCCTGCCTTGTTTCAGAAGCTGTAGCCCCCGCCAAGGCTAAGGCTGAGGGAATGACCTTGGACCGTAAGCCAGCAAGGAGACAAAAACTTATCTTCCTGGCAGGAGTACCACTTCTGCTCCTTTTACTTCAACCTGCCTGGCCCCCAATGCTTGGTCGGTTAGCCAATGACAGGTAAGATTCCCCAAGGGGGGAATGACCTAAGACAGGCATGATCACCTGGGAGACCCCCAAGGACAGACTTTTGGGGCTACAGCAAAAGGGAGTGATGGACCCTTGCCCCTTGGCTTTGACATAGCCTGAGTCCTCATTGTCTGCGAGAAAATCTCCTAATCTCTTGGCTGCCTTTCTTTCCTTGCTCCACCTAAGCCTGAAACAATGACAAAGGGTGGTGCAGCCCTGTGCTGAAAAAGGTGGGTTCCCTGGGTGACCAGGCCTAAGAAAGAATATGTAAAATCCTGTGAAACCTGCTTTGTTTAGAATGCTCTCAATTAAATGATAAGGGTCCAAGGAGGAAGTAAGTTTGTTCCTCAAAGTTTTACAGCTCTTTAGCTATCTGACCTTGACTCAAAATAGGCCCTCAGAGTTCTTTGTTATCTATTGTTTGATCCTTCTCGGCAATGATTAATGAGCTTTACCTAAATTCTTGTGTAAACGAACCCAATAAAAGACCATTGAGGAACAGGTTCCTGGCCCTTCTCGTTTTGAGAGATCCACCGGCCACCTTTCCTCCCCAAGCAGATCATATCTTGGTAGACTTATTCTCATCTGTGGTGGCCAGGGTGCGGGGTCCTGTGGGTGCCCCCCACCCCAGGCCCTCATGGAACTTTAGAGCTGGGTCACTCATCAGTCAGATGGCAATAAAAACTCCATTGCTAATTCTAGCCACTCAAAAAAAATACTATGGTACCTTACCCTGTTTCCAAATTTAAGTCAATTCACAGATTCAGATCCTTTTGTTTGAAGCCAGGTCCTTTTGAGAAAAGATCTTATAATGCAACACAAATGCATAGGTAAATATTTTCTACTCTCTTTCCCTGGATGGACCTGTAACCATTTGTCATGGTAAGTCTACTGGGAAAAAAAACGAAATATTCAGACTCAGAGAATTTGTGATGTGGTATCCAACTTAACACTGATATCGGGGAACCCAAAAATACTTCCATGGACCTCCAGATATAGTGGGTGCTTTTGGAGGCCACGTATTAAATGGAATTCTTTACCAACTCTATCTCATAATGGGTCCAATGGGTCTGTGAACACATTTTCTTATTATCTCCCAGTCCCTAAGGGTCTAGTACTGAAAGCATCCTCACATTGGTTTCCTAATCAATACAGTGAAAGTGATTAGAGTAGGAAAGGCCAAGTGGAAGCTCCTCACACTACTCCCCACTGTTCTGCCCCTTCACCAGGTTATTAAATCAGAAGCATATAGCATACAGCCAGGAGGAATTTTAGAGACTGACTCCATCATGGAAGATTTAAAAGATATAGTTGTTATAGTGTTACCATCACTTCCCCTTTCATTTTGCCTATATACTGCCTACAAAATCTGGATAGATCATAGAAGACTGTGGGCTCTCAGAGACTTAACTAGGTATTAATTTCAATTGTATCCTATTGTCCTGGTTGTGGTATCTTTCCTGGTTCAGGTCAACAAAGCCTCTCACACTTGGTAAGCAGCTACAGACCAGATAGATGCATACTTCTCAATCCCCATTAAGAAGGAGGATCAAAAGTAGTTCACCTTCGTGGGAGGGCTTGATTGAGTGGGAGGTGGGGGGATGGGAGGACTTGAATGGGAGTAAGGGGGTGAAAACTGTACTTGAACATTCATTTAAATAAAAAAAAAAAAGTAGTTCACCTTCACATGGGCAAGACAACAGTATGACTATCATATTATCACATGACATCTTGCTAAATGATGAGCAGGATGTAGCAAGAACCATATATGCCTTAGTAGAATCCTATTTCCTCAAAAAATGGAGATAAATTCCATGAAGATTTAGAGATTCACCACATTGGTGGTGTTTTTAGGGATCCAGTGGTCTGGAGAATGTCAGCACACCCTTTCTAAGATAAAAAATGAAAGGCTGCACCTCACACCTTGTACCATTGAGAATGAGGCACAGTGCTTGCCTCCCTAGAAACTGTACATGGAGGACAGGGGATGAGAATATTTTTTAAACTTACTTCACAGGCTTTCTTGCTTTCAAAGCAGGCTTTGAATTGGCAGTCAGTTAACCTCAATCTATTTCTTTTTTCAAAGCTTTCAATTCTGCTAATAACATTAAGGCCAATCCACAATTTTTATGGTCATAATTGCTCACATAATTGCCTATTTTTCAAACACCACAGCAATTGTACAACCCATTGCCTTGCCTTCCACTTAATACTAAATTCAAGTGAAAGTCTTAGTACTTGTGATGCCATTGCATTCCAGGGGTTTTCACCTCCACTTACCACCAATAACTTGAACCCCATTGCTTTCATATTAGTGAGCAATTACGCACCAAAATTTAGTCCTGAAGATCTGCTTCCTAGGTTCACTCTTGTCAACTGTGCAATAGGCAGAATTCTAAGGTGATCCCAAGTGACTCTTGTCTTTGTATAATCTATGTCACTTTTAGGGTGGGTGATATTTGTGAATATGTTACAATATATGGCCAAAGGATTTTTTAAAACAATGTGATGTGAAGTCCTTTTTTTGAGTCTTTACCCATGGACATTTTTTTCATTGCTTAGAGAGAGAGAGAGGAGAAAGAAACATCAGTTGGTTGCCTCCCTTATGTGCCCCAACCAGGGATCAAACCTACAACCTAGGTATGTGCTCTGACCAGGGAACAAACTGACAACCTTTTGGTTTATGGAATGATGCTTCAACCAACTGAACCACACTGGCCAGAGCTGCAGATATACTTAAGTACTAAGATCAATTGACCTTAAGATAGGGAGATTATTTGGGTAGGCCTGACCCAATCACATGAGCCATTCAGATTTGGATCTAGAGATCAGAAATATAGAAACCAGTGAGATTTGAAGCACAGGAATGATTCGATGTGTGTTGATGGCTTTGAAGATGAAGGGAGCCACATGGAAAGGCAGAAAGGTGGCCTTTGGTTGCTGAGAACACTCAAGACAACAGGAAGCAAAGAAATTGGAACCTTAGTCTTATGACTATGAGGAATTGAATTCTGTCACAACCAGGTAAGCCTGGATGAGGGCTCCTGGTGGACTTCTGACTTACAGAATTGTGACCTGGTAAATAGGTGTTCTTTTAAGCCATTAAGTTTGTGGTAATCTGTTACATAGCAACAGGGAAAAAATGTATAGTCTGAGTATTTGTTGCTTAGAGAGCAGAACCTGAGGCCATGGCTTATGTTCTCCTACTTTATTAGGGAGTGCAATCCCAGATAGGGAGCAGGAATAAGGGAAAAGTACAGGGAGGCAGGGAACAAGGAAAATGCAATGCAGAAGTGTTTATTAAGAGTGACTGATTCCTTAATTTTGGGGAACTATTTATTTAGAGACAAATCACTGATTGCTTTTCAGGGCAGTACTCCCAGGGGAGAAAGAGAGAAGAATTATTTGTTGGCTTCCATATCGCCAAAGATTTTTCCCGCTGAATGTTCATTTCCTTGAACTTCTCAAGTGTGCATGTGTGGGCACTGAGTGTGTACTATGGGGTATCACACTGCAATTTCAATAGGAAAGCCACAGGACATGAGGTGAGAGATATGCCTGAAGCGAGTTGCTGTTGATCTGTCCAAGTAGAGTTGGTTGAATTCACATAGAGTTGGCTGCCACAGTGTTGGCTGAGCTGGAACAAGAAGCCAGAGACCACAGAGAAAGATAAGGCTGAGAGGATCTGAAATGGCACAAAAGAAGTGACTGAGGTAGGAGGAGTGTTGTCTTGGTGTCCTCTTGTATGTGAAGAAAGCTGAAGAAATGGTTAAATTTTTATTATGTTTTGATTTATTACTTTCTTTGACAGAGATCACTAACTGCAGTTTCAAAATCTATCATAAATATTTATTGTAAATAGGATATCTAATCCTGCTGGAACATCTCCATAAAAATTGTTCTAAGTCACTCAGGGACATTTTGATGTCCCAGAGAAAACTAATCATTGTCAACTCTTTTCTGAGTGAACATGACAGTTTTCTCTCAGAATTTTAGTTTTTTCCAAACATGGTTTCCTATTTAGTACAGAGCTTGATTTGGAGAGTGTATAAAGAGATCAATACAATCCTTTGATCCATATGGTATTCCCAAGAATAAACATAGATTTATAATATAAACCCTTCTGAAATGCAAATTACATTGACTTTTGCCTCCACCTACTTTGAAGTCTCCAGTTTTTTCCTTACTCTCTGGGCCTAAGGTAGGGATAAGCTTTCTTCAGGTAGTTTTAATGATTATTACAGAGAAAATAGCCCTGGAAGGTGTGGCTCAGTGGTTGAGTGCTGGCCTGTGAACCAAAGGGTTGCTGGTTTGATCCCCAGTCTAAGGCACATGCCTGTGTTGAGGGCCAGGTCCCCAGTAGAGGGCGTGTGAGAAGCAACCACACATTGATGTTTCTCTCTTTACCTCCCTCCCTTCCCCTAAAGTATCAAAAGTCTCTCAGAAGATTGTCCCTCATGTTTTTTTGGGCAAGAACGGTATTACCTTTTCACTCCTACCTGCAAGAGAGGCTAGGAAAGGTAGGCTCCGGCATTTTTATGGGCAGTTTTGGGAGGTAGGTTCTGTCACTGATGAAGATGAGGAAAGAAGTGGCCTTTGAAAAGGCAACCCAGAAATTATGTTCCCTGTTTTCTTAATTTCCATCAGTCCTGTCTCTTTGACACTTATTCTAGAAAACTTGACTAAAACTGGAGGTAGTGTATCTTCTCAGCCATATATTTACAGATCAATTTTAGGACAGGTAATTTCCACTAATGGCTCATCTAATCCATTATGTATTGATTCTTACTAGGTGCACTCTCAGAGGGTGATCTTACTTTTAAGTTCAAGGGGTACCTTTCTCTCCTCGAAACATTAATTACAATAGAGGTCACAATTTTCAAACAGTTTTGAGTTTAAATCTCTATTGTGTTTTTGAGTTTGAAGGCCTACACCTACTTTATATATTTGTGACTTGTTTGATTCTTGAAACAATGTGAGCTTGCAACTGCTTGGAAATACATTTCAAAAGGAATTTATTCCTTTTCACTGGGTAAATTGCATGTAAAGAAACACAGGCTAGTTTTCCAGAATCGAGACATTTATTTCTTAAAGTACCAAACATTTTTAATCTTAATTCTTTTGAATGGAAATCTTTCTAATATATATCCGAGAGCCTACTGAACGTAATTTACACATACACCTGGAGTATGGGGCAGGAGCATAACTACCTTTTGCCCCTTGTCTATTATGGGTGGCTTTCAGGAACACTAAAGTGAGGCAGAGCCACTGCAGTCTGGCACTTCTTCCTGCTGTGCCTTCATCTATGATCTTTTCCAATTAGCTTCTTCATATCTGCATTGGCTCTAGAAAAGGATGACTGAACTCAAAAAAATTTTGTCTAAAATAGAAGCAAATGGTATTTGACTTGTGGATTCTTTTAAGTTTCCCATCAGTTTCTGCCTAACACTGCTGCCAAGTGACATATGCCTGCATTTGATGTCACTGCCATCTGGGAGAGGATCTCCTTGGGAAGATCCAAGGAGGAGGGAAACCTTTGAAAATTTCAATCAACATTCTATAGTTCTAATACTATTCTCTCTTTTGATGGAGGTCTGGAGAAATGTCATCACACAGTCAGTTAGGGGAAGAGCCCAGGCAAGAACTCAGAACTTGGGTGTTTTACTCTTATGTGTGCAGAGATGGACCTCTTTGGGTAGCTTGTCCTGTTTCTCCCACATCCAGAGGACGTTCCATGGGAGAGAGCTGGGAGTTTGTCTTATTCATGACCATATTCACAGCACCCTGAAAATACGTATTGGATGATCAGTGATGGAATGATTGAATATTATATTCTTCTTTGTTTCTGGTCTTTTTGGTAAGTTCTTACTCTCATTATAGCTCTAACTCAGAGAACATACTATGGAGAAGCGAAAAAGGAGAACTTTAATGTGGAGAGATCTTAGAGGAAGAGGGGAGTTGAAGTATTTTTCAGAACAACCCCAGTAAGAAAACTCTTGTTGGGGATAGGATACAGTAAGAACATTTTCTCTACTTTGTGTGTCTGTGAGGAAGAACTCCAGGCTTCTGATTTCTCCTTACCCCTGAGACGAAAAACTGAACAGCTCTGTACAGTTTCTTCCTTTCTTTTTGAAAGACTTTCCTGCCTGTTCTGCTCTCTGCCACTTTTTAAGGACCTTCCCTTGAGGAGGAGGCCTGTGGTGGTCCAGCTGTGCCTGTCAAGTCCGAGGAAAGCTGCACAAGCCTCCTGTGGCCACACAGCAAAGCCATGTCCTGCTATCCATGGTTTTATGAGTAATCAAACAGATGTCCTACTCTTCCTCTGTCTGAGCTCTGTGTCCATTTCTCAGTTAAGCTGCTATAGGTTGACCCTTAAAAATCTCTCAGTAGTATGGCTGCTGGCATTGATTTTGTTGAGAAGTTGGAATTTTTTGCTTTAAAACTGAATTATAGCTTCAGCTAGTGTGACTCAGTGGATTGAGTGCCAGCCTGTGAGTGAAAGGGTTGCTGGTTCGATTCCTAGTCAGGGCACATGCCTGGGCTGTAGGCTAAGTCCCCAGTGGGGGGCATGTGAGAGGCAACCACACATTGATGTTTCTCTCCCTTTCTCCCTCCCTTCCCCTCTCCCTAAAAATAAATAAGTACAATCTTTTAAAAAAAGACAATACCCCCCCAAAATTATAGTAATTATTATCATTCATGTAACATCAGGTACCATGCTAAACAATTTACAAGTATAATGTTGCCAAATACTCCCAGCAATCCTGAGAGATAGGTATCATTATCATTTTATTTCATAGGTGAAGAAGCAGTTTTAGAGAGTTAAAAATTTTCTGATGTTCAACATGGCTAATAAGCAGTGGGACCAGCTTTTGAACTCACTTTTGTCCTGTTCGCTACCAAGTTATTTCTCCCACAGCTATTCAAGTAAAATACTGTAAGGAGAAGGAGAACAAGAAAGTTTTGTAAGAAGTAAAAGAAATCCTGTGAAAAGTCACTATGGGCTAATCTAGGGTACTCCCAAGCAAGAAAGGTTGTCTTCTAGAAAACACTGGCTCGATTTGGTCGATTTGTAAGAATACATTATCTGCAATTATTTTAAGAAAGAATATTCCATGAGGAAAACTGGTCTTATATTCACATTCAGAGAGTAGTTTAGTGATTCGAGATCACCGACCAGCAGTGACCACGGAATGCTGCGGATGGCTCGTCGACACACGAGAAATGAACATACACAGAAACAGGCAATTTTCTGTGGAGAAGTAGGGACGGAGTGATCACTCTCCAAGTGGAAAATGCCTTGGCCACCCTCTCTGGTGGAGGACGCGCATTCTCCTGTCCCAGCAGGGCTTTTTATTGGGTTCATTTGTACAAGAATTCAGGTAAAGCTCATTACTCATTGCCGGGAAGTAAGGATCAAATAACAAGGAACTCTGAGGGCCTACTTTGAGTCAGGGTCAAAGAGCTGTAAAACTTTGAGGAACAAACTTACTTCCTCCTTGGACCCTTCTCATTCAACCAAGAGCATTCTAAACAAAGCAGGTTTCACAAGATTTTACATATTCTTTCTTAGGCCTGATCACCCGGGGAACCCGCCCTTTCTAGTATAGGGTGCACCACCCTGTCATTGTTTCAGGCTTAGGTGGAGCAAGGGGAACTAAGGCAACCAAGAGATAAGGAGATTTTCTCGAGGATGGAATGAGCACTCAGGCTATGTCAAAGCCAGGGGGTGAGGGTCCATCACCCCCTTTTGCCGTAGTCCCCAAAGTCCTTCCTTGGGGGCCTCCCAGGTGATCGTGCCTGTCTTAGGTCATTCCCCCCTTGGGGAATCTTACATGTCATTGGCTAACTGACCAAGCATTGGGGACCAGGCAGGTTGAAGTAAAAGGAGCAGAAGCGGTGTTCCTGTCAGGGAGATAAGCTTTTGTCTCCTTGCTGGCTTACAGCTCCAAGGTCGCTCCCTCAGCCTTAGCCTAGGTGGGGGTTACAGCTTCTGATACCAGGCAGGGCGGTTCCCAACAGTTTAGATTTCAGAAGGAGTTTTTTTCTCCTTATGTTACTCCGTGTCTTTTTCCTACTCTCTCCTTTGTCTAGTATATGTCTTCAAACAAGCAACATCTGCTAATTCATGGTGGTTCTCAGTGTTTTTATACAATTTTTAAAGCTTCAGTGTGCCTAAGTTTCTCCATTTGACAATATAAAGGAATTATTAATACTGACTTCTGTATCTGGGTGTTGCGTTAAGATTCATTACATAAAATTTGCAGCACATTTTGAAGGTACATGAATAAATGCTAAGCTTTTGTGTCTGTACACACTTAAGTATTTTTATACGATATACACATTTATTGTATTTATTTATCTTTTGGCCATATCCAGATTATTTTTTTAAATTTTACTTTTCAATTACAGTTTATATTCAATATTATTTTGCATTAGTTTCAGGTGTACAGCCTAGTGGTTAGGTAATCATATACTTTACAAAGTGGTCCCCCCCCAGCACCATACATAGTTACTGCAATATTCTTGACTATATTCCCTATGCTGTGCTGTAATTTACATCTATGCACTATATGCACATTTAAATTTAGGGAGCATTTTCCATTTTTATTTGAAGAATGGCTTCTCCAAGTGGGATCTTCCAAAGTAATCCCAACTCAAATTTTCCTTTCCCACGTTTATAAGACTTTAAGCATTCATAATGATCTTTGCTGAGTCAGTCTCTTTGGGGGAGGAATTGGGTGTCGTCACTTCAAAATACCTAACAAAATCCAGTCCATTCACAGGTGGTAACTTGTAAAGTAGGGTTGTTCCCAGGCAGCTGGGAGAATAACACAAGCACAGGCAGGAGAAGGGTCAGGGCGTTGGGAAATGCTAACTGGAGGCTGCCAATGACTGACAAGGTGGGAATACCTCAAAGCAAGCAGTTTGCATACCTTGAGCAAATCCAGCAGGCACTAGGAAAGAATAAAAATGGAGGAAACCCATTCAGGTATACAATGAAGGATGAATAGAAACAAGGCTGGGAGGAGTACAGATTTGTACTCTTGCCTGCATTCTTGTTTTCCTACATAGTACAGCTTTATTCAGTAACATATTTCAATAGCTAAGCCAGGCCCCCTGGGAATTACTCAGGAGAGTGCAAATCAGTGGGAGGAGACGCTGAGGTAGAGAAGTCACACCTCACTGCTGGGTTTGATGGGCTACCTGCAGGCTTGTTTAACGAGTCTCTGATTAGTGTAGAGCTGTCCAATGGAAAGCAAATGAATCACTCTGGGAGCTGTGGTGAAGGTCATCTGTGTGACAGTGGGGAACCTGAGAAATGCAATATAATTGTCCTCTAGAAAATGACAGCAAGTGTCGCCATTCCTCGCCCCAAACCTTTCTTCTGTACTGTTCTGTATTCCAGCTAATGTGACCAAACTAGTGCCTCGTCCTTTGTTAACCTTTATCCTAACCTTCAAGGCTGCCTGGGTTCTGCTGAAGTAAATGTTTATCCACAGCCTACAGTCAAAGACAAAATGCCTGTCGACGGCAAAAATATCCTTTAGCTTTCTAAAACATCAAAGTGTGACTGAGGAGTCACGCAGCCGTTATCTGCCGAGAAATTCCCACAGCAACTCTCCACCTCCCCTCCTCACCACCCAGCAGTTCAACGCTCTGGGTCAGAATTTATTTAGATTGTTTACACAAAATAATAGCATTTAACTGATAATTTACTCCAGCTTTTTGAGCATTTGGTAATATGTGGTGGGAGACTTCCAATTTAACGGACTCACTTTTAGTGAATATCGAATAGAAACTAATCTGTCATTATTACATTATTCTTTCTTCTCTAGGAGGGACATGAAGTTGTCATGTAGAATACATTCTCTGTTTATCAAGAAAGGGAAATAGATGAGCAGAATAGTTTTTTTTTTTCTTTTTTACCTTGTCAGTAAACCAGGACATGATCCTTTCCTCTCCCTCTCCTAATTTTTTATTATCACAACTTGCCCAAACTAAATTAGAATGACCTGCCCTTCAAGATTCCTTTTTACCATTAGAATGTGAAAGGGAATTAAAAAATAAAGGCAGAACCGACTGATAAGGTTTAAAATAAAAATAAGGAGGAGCTGAGAGCAGAGAAGTCAGATTGGTCCCTCCAGGCAAGTGTCGTCAACACAACCATAACGTGAGCCGTGTGCACATTGTTAAATTATGTAGTAGCCAGCCCCATGAAAAAATTAGAAACAAACACAGGTAAAATTGATTTCAAGAATATATTTTCTTTAACTCAATATGTCCAAAATATTATATTTCAACATGTAATCAATATAAAAACTCTTAGTGAGATATTTTGCATCATTTTGTACTAAGTCTTTAAAAATCCTTCATGCAGCATAAATTGAACTAGCCGAATTTCAAGTCTCCACACTCCCAGTTGTTGGAAAGCACCATTTCAGACATCATTACTACAGGCTGTTATCAGCTCTCTTTTGTGGCGGCGTCTCACCGGCTCTGCTTCAGAACTCAGAGCCCAGATCTTATGGAAAGCCAGGCTTCACTCGTGGATTTTTAAAAGAATGCTATTGGTTTCCTCGTTAGCTTTAATCTTCATTTCCTCTTGGCTCTGCCCACTTGGAATAATATCCTAAAAATTCTTTCTGGGTAAAAGGGGTTAGAGGAAACTGGATTGTGTCAGGGGAAAGGATCAAAGCCAGGCTTTCTAAAAGAGTGGCTGTTAGACCTGATGCTTCTTTCTCATATGGGAGACCCTCCAGCTGGCTTACAGTAGAAAAAAATGTTTGTAATGTAACAAAGTCTATACTTTAACTTCTAGTCAGAATGCAGGAATTCATATCAGCTAGTCAATAAATAATATATACTTTCATACTTTATTTTTTCAGAGGCATAAAGAAGCACTTCACTGGCAGCAACCAGTGTAGAAGGCAGGCTCATCCCCATGAGTTTACGGAGTGGCCAATACCATGGAATGGGACAGTTGGCCTACAGGGTCTCATCTGCACCTAATTGTCCAGAATTTGGGAGTGTTAGGAATTCTTTCTGACTCTGGTTTCATTTCCTTCACTTCACTTTAAGGTTTAGGCAGGGAGTGCTAAGTCTTTCTGTTTCACCCATGTTCTCACTAGGTACAAAATCTCTAATGCATAATCTCGAATCCTTAGCCACACTCTGGAGCACATCTTGCTCTTCACCTGGAGTATAATGACCGAGGCAGGAAGCTGTGCTGTAGGTGAAATGAGCCGTTCACTTAAAGTCAGAAGAAGATTCAGGTTCTGTCAACTCTTCAGTACATGACTGTAAAGTGACTTGACCTCTCTAAGCTATTGTGCCTTCATTTCTAAAGTGGCATTTACCTCACAAAGCTGTTGAAAGGATTAAATGAGGTAGGTGTATAAAAGCACTTAGGAATCTATAAAATGTGGTACACACTTCAGTTGTTAATAGTGTTCTAGTGAGGTTCCAAGATGTATTCCTGCTAAACTTCTTGGTCATTCCAATTCTTCCTCAAGTTCCCGGGGCCCTTAACTCCACTGTATTCAGAGTCTCAGTTCTGCCAGTTTTGTCTGCCTTTTTTCAGATCCTGGTTCCACAACCCTTGTGAAGTGGTCAGTAGGTCACATGATCACATGCCTGGCCACACTGAGGGCTAGGGTAGACACCTAACTCAAATTTTCTCTCCTTGGAATTGGAAATTGGAACCGAGGGAGTTTATTAATTGCTTTAATTTGAATAGTTTAGAATATCTGTCCTCAAGTGTGGTTCAAAGACCCTTTGGGATCCCTGAGACTGTTTTATGGAATCTACAACATCAAAATTATTTTCATAATAATGCTAAGAGGTTATTTGCCTTTTTTAGTGTGCTTTTTTGCAGATGACATAAAAACAAAAAGTTAGCATCTTAGCATGAATTCAGGTAGTGGCACAAAACTATAGTCATATTTTTCACTACCACGCACTCATAGTGAGAGAAAAAGAAAAGCAAAAGGCTAGTTGTGCTTAAGAGGATTTTTGATGAAGTGTTTAAATTATTAATTTCATTAAATCTTGACCTTTGAGTACATATCTTTTTAATGTTCTGTGTGATGAAATGAGAAGTTTGCAAGTTTACCTTCTACTGATGACCAAAGGAAGCACCTTTTTGGAGAAAATTACTTCTGTGGTTGTTCAAGCTGGGAACTAAACAAGTGGATTTTTGAAAGGAACACCATTCTTACTTTAAAGAACAAACTAGGGTTTCTCAGGCAAGGAGATATTTTCTTGAAAAATGAATGTTTTCCTGTCACTTCAAGGAAAATATCAAATAGTGTTTTTTTTCTTGCCAAGAATGAAATGTGAGTTTCCAAATGAAAACTGGAATTTCGAAAAACTTATAACTGCCACCATGAGCTTCACAGGTTTTTGATACTTAAAGATTTTTCTGGTGGGATTAGTGGTGATATTAACAAATGTGATTTAAAAAATGTACTTATATGAAGTGTGTCAACATTTGGAAGGTATGCATACTTGTTGAATCCATATTTTCCAATAGAAGTCTATTTTCCAATAGACTTCCAATAGAAGTCTATTTTCCAATAGACTTCCAATAGAAGTCTATTTTCCAATAGACTTCCAATAGAAGTCTATTTTCCAATAGACTTCCAATAGAAGTCTATTTTCCAATAGACTTCCAATAGAAGTCTATT
>PVIA01012404.1:0-38026 GCA_004024845.1 Tonatia bakeri
TAAACCCCTCCCCCTCTCCCCCGAAATCCCTCTTCTCTCTCCTCTGGTCACTCTCCACCTGTCCTCTAATGTAGTGTCTTTGACTATACCCTGCTTCTTTCTTTATTTTGTTGTTTAGGTTCCTGTTAAAGGTGAAATCATATGGTATTTATCTTTCACTGCCTGGCTTATTTCGCTTAGCATAATGCTTTCCAGTTGCATCCATGATGTTGCAAAGGGTAGGAGGTCCTTCTTTCTTTCTGCTGCATAGAATTCCATTGTGTAAATTTTTATTGAGTGAATAAATGATTTTGTCGCCCCCAAAGACAGAAGAAGAGACTACAATTACAGTAGGCAGGACTCGGACCAGATACACACACAGAAAATACTTCCTGCCTCACAGGGTTGACACCTGAAAAAGGCTATTATGATAAACTAAGGAACTATTTTCCAACAGCTGAATTAGAAAAAAACTATAGCACCCAGTGCTAGTAAGAGTGTATCATTGTAGATAGCTACAAACCCTTTGGAAAGCAATAAGGTAATATGTGTCAAAAGCCATAACAATGTTCACTCATTAGACTTGGTATTCCCACTCCTGAGAATTTAAAGAAATAATTCAACAGTAGCAAAGATTTGTGCCATAACGTTGTTTACTGTTTTATTTGAAAAAAATTGGAGCAAGCTAACTGTCCAACAACTGGTATACACAGCTTATAACCATGATTGTTATGAAAACTCAGTGGAGCCACACAGAAAAAGGGTTATGATAAATGAAAGAGCTCAAATAAAAATGAGAATACAAATTATGGCTCCAAGTAGGAAAACTACTATGAACAAGGACTAGGAGAAAATAAGAAATAATGGAAATACCTATTATATGTGGTACAGACTGCTGGCTGCCCATGGATTTGGTCTTTTCCTCCTCTGGGCACACAGCTCACCAGATTTCCCGGCAGTCCCTGCACCTACGTGGGGCCATGTGCCTAAGTCCAGGTTAGTGGAATGGGAATGGAAGCCACGTGCCACTCCCTGTTCTGGCCCATAAAACCCTACCATAAACTCTTCACCATCCTGTGACTCAGGCAGCTTTAGAAACCACATGTTGGAGATGGCAGAGACTCTGCCAGCCTGTCCACCAAATGACTGCGCATAACATAGACCCGTCTCTCCCCGTTTACCTAGAACCACCCTTAACTGTAACCTGAGTCATAAACAAACTTTGGTCGTATCTGTGCCATTCGGTCTGGGCCTGTTTGTTACAGCAGCTTAGCTGATCCTAACTAATACCCTGACACAATGTCTGGTGGGTAAGAGTCCAGGCTTTAGAGTCAGAAAGACATGAGTTCAAATCACACTGACATCACTTCCTGTGTGACCTTGGTACATAACTGCTCTGAGCCTCAGTTTCTCCATCAGTTTGTTTTTGAGAATCAACTGAGAAAACCACTAAAAAGTCCTTAGTGCTATACCTAAAATGGAGAAGGGGCTTGGCCGCTGGTTCCAGGTGTTCCTGAAGCCAGCTGTGTCCTGACCTTCCTTGGTCCTAGAGACATGTGCCTAAGCTAGCTCAAGCTGGGTTTCTAACCTTTGCAAACAAGAGTGCTGACTGATACAACACTGCTCCAGACATTACCGTCTTTGTCCCAACCCATCACCCTGGCAGAGGTGGTCCAGCCTGGGCAAACCCAAGGAGAAGCTGACTCAAACCCTAGGCAGGCTTAAGATGGACCAGTGGGCAGTAATTAACCCAAAGTCTTCTGCACCTATGTGGCACGACCAGATCCCAAAGCCAAGAAGACCCCAAGGCAGCCTTTCCCAAGACATGGCCCCATCCCTGGTGCCCAGTCAAGTCAGGCTGGATTGTTTACCTGGACAGAAGAGCAGGCAGTAGTTAGTGGTTTGTGCCCAGGCTGAGACCTTTCCCAGGCCAGATGGCATCTCTGGCAGGCCCTCAAAGCCAACAGAGGCTGCATCATGCCCAAGAGGCCAAGAGGCCCAATATGGCAGGGATGGTCCAAAGTCCCACTAAACAAGGCATCCCAGCATCCTCCTGTGCCAGCTGGCCCCCACTCAAGGGGCCCAGAGCAGCAGGCAAGCAGGACCATCCCAGGTGGGGACACTGAGCCAGAAATACGGCTCACAGACTCAATCTCTCTCCCTCTCTCTCCCTCTCTCTCCCTCTCTCTCTCTCTCTCTCTCTCTCTCACACACACACACACACACACAAATGCACACACAGAGCTACAGCCACCTGCTACACACACAGACACTCCTTCCAAACCCAACACCTGCTGATAGCACAAGACAGAACAGAGCCACACTGTGGCATGGAGGAAACCACAGGTTTTTGTATGTGTCGCCATGATAAAATGTTTGACGAAACCCTTAAGTTGCATCTCTCACAGGGTCCCTGCATGCCTGCTGTCCCCAACAAACCTGCTCCATGCAGATGGCCCCTCAGATCCTCCCTCACTGGTTCCTAAGAATCGACCACTGCTCCAGCGATCGCAGAAGGATCAGGGCACTGACGGCAGGGTTTCCTAGAAGCAGAGCCAGAGACAGCAACTTGGGAACATGTGGGTTTTTGAGGGGCGCCTTCCAGAGGGAAATGAGGACCATGGGAAGCAGAAGGGGAAAGAGCCAAATAAGCACGTGGTCTCCATTGTCTTGCCTCAGCCTGGTCCCACACACAGGAGCTCTGGTGCAAAGACTGCACCACCTCGAGGCAGGGGCAGCAATTCCTCCTGCCGAATCAGTGGGTCATCAGGCCACAGCACCCCCTCCTGGATGAGGCGGCTGGCTCCCATCTGGAGACAGCAAGTCCCCAGGGAAGGAGAGCTGTGAGCTCTGAGCAACCGGCATGCACAGCAGCTGGCAGGTGTGCTGGCCAGGTAAAGATCTGGGTAGGACCCTGACAGCGTCTGCCCCAGGGTAAACCACTGTAATTGTCTGGGGCCCTGAAAGGAAGGGGAGAATTCATCTCCACCCAGGGATGGCTCTCCAAATACTGAACATCTATCAAGGCACAGGCCCCAACCAGTCGACACTGTGACCAATCCCACGACTGGCTGTAAAACATGGGCAGGGCCTCAGCAGTGGGTATCAGCTGAATGCCAACTCCATCTCTGCCAAGGGATTATACCTTGAACCAACGCAGCCATTGCTCCATGAGCTGCATTCCACAGGATCGTCACAACTGCCTAAAATGCCACTGTCACCCTTATTTTAATATGGAATGGCCTGGGGCTCAGGGGTATTGGGCAGCTTGCCCAGCGTCACTGGGCCCAGCTGATAGCGGGCAGGACTCACACTCAGACCTGTCTGCCCCCAAAGCCAGTACAAATGTTCTATGCTGCCTCACTGGCTTGAAGGAGATGAAAAAAGAAAGCAAGAAAAGAAGCTCTGCTTCCCAGACACAAAAGGTTCCTCAGTGACACTGGGGTCGTGATTTTATCATGTTCTGAGAGGAAGGAAAGGGAAAGGAAACAAGCAAGGTATGATCTCCTGTCATGTCCAGAGTCATTCTTTTCAGAGAAATGTACATTTCTCTGCATCAATATGCTCTGAAGTCTCACAAAGCTGATGAAGACCCCGTTACAAGAGGCCGTAGAAATTAAACTGAATCATCTGAAGCAAGGAGGTCATAAACATTCAAAATTAATGATCCATTTCAGCCCCAAAGAAGTGAGCTCTTATCAAAAGCCTGACTTATCCAAAGATGGCATTGCAGCCCTTCCTGCTAGAGATAATCACAGACTTTTATGTCCCCTTTCTGGGGGTTGGCAAACTCTTTTCTGTAAAGGGTCAGAGAGATAGTAAACATTTTCTGGGCCCTGCAATCTCTGTTGCACCTGCTCAGCTTATACCTGCATCTCCCCCACCTCATGGCCATGTCCTCTTGGTCTTTGGCAGGCTCCTCCTCCCTGGACTTGACCTCTTTGGTATTCCTCAAACTCATGAAGTGCGTCTCCTCCTCAGGGGCTTTGTCACGATTGTCCCCTCCAGCGGGCAGCTCTTCCAGATCTTTGCATAACTGGCCCCTTCTCTTCTTCAGGTCTCAGCTCAAAAGTCACCTTCTCAGGCCTTCCTGGTGCCAATCACCCTCTACTACATTGACCAGTTCTGTTTTGGGGTTTTGTAACACAACAATTATCCAAGCAGTTCTCATGTAAATGTTCATTGCCCGTCTCCCAGTTAGCATCACACTTCAGGAGAGGGGACATCTGGCCGCATGTTCTCACCACGGAATCCCCAGTACACAGAGCTCAGGCTAGAAGCTCAGCTAAGAGCTGTTGAATTAATGACTCCTCCCCAAAGATCAAACTTTACAAAGTGCTCACTAGACTAGCAGCCAGCAAAGCTTTTCTAGAAAGGGCTAGAAAGTACTTACTGAAGGCTGTGCAGGCCACACTGTCAGTGCCACAGCCGTCCAGCTCTGCCATTGCAGGTGAAAACAGGCTCAGACGACCCAAAGTTTCATGGCCGCAGCTGTGTTCCCTCAACACTCCACTGACAAGCACAGGTGCCTCGAGGGCCGGTTTGCTAACCCCTGCACTCAACCAATGCGTCTTAGCCCCTGTCTTCACACGTGAAGCTCTGTCATCATAACTATCAGTCATTGTAGGTGAGGCATTCTTGCAACTGTGCGAGGAAAGCAGCACTTTTTGTAGGCAGCAAAATGTTCTTTCTCCATATTCCCGCTACCCCAGCCCATGAACATGAGAAAAAGCAAGCAAGAAAGCCCTTCCCCAAGTTCGATCCCTGAGTGGCTGTTAGCCACCCCTCCCTCCCAGCGTGTGGAGCAGGAACAGGATGAACACGCAGCGGCTGTCAGCTCCCTTCCTCGTGCCAGCCGCCTTCCCAGCAGAGACCAGACAGGGAGGGGCTGCCGTCAATCTCTGGAGGCATGATTCTGCACAGACTCCGGGGAACAATTGTTCCAATGCATCCATCTATTTTACAAAATCTTCCATTCCAAAAGGCAACTGCAAGATGGGCTGCTATTTCACCCACATAGTGGGACACTGAAAAAATTCATTTATCCAAAAGGATGTGTAAAATGGCGGCATATGAACCCCAGGCATAGGGGTGTAGCTACAATATTCATGATCCAACCACAATCCCACCATTGTACCATGAAGCATAAACACCCACTGCCACTGGGAATGGGGCAAGAGGGTCATGCCATACTGTCCTGCATGCCACCAAGTTCCAGGACCAGAAAAGAGCCTCTCATCCTAGCACACAGTAGGCCTACAAGAACTTTAGTCTCTCCCCTCATCTAGGCATATTGTGATAAGATCATGGTCATTTTGCTAATGAAAAGATAAAGCCAAAAACAGTGGGTGACTTTAGCCAGGCCTTGTCAAGTTTATAGGAAGCGGATCTGACTTCTATTGGCTTGATGCACCCAGGGCCATCTGTTCCTCTGGGAAACACAGCATCCCAGGTCACAGGAGCTACCCGTGGCATGGACGTAGGTGCGGTTCAGGTCTGGCCAGGCCCCAGCGGGTCTGCAATTTGCCCATCACCTTCCCTAAGACTGACACGGTGCTATGAGATGAAGTTCTTCCAGTTGATCCTGCAAATTGAGATGATGTATGGCCCAAAGCTGCCAGGTGACACCTTCCACAGAAGCAGAACAAGTCAGCAGAAGCCAAAAGCCAGTCTGCCCAAACCCTGCTCACAGTTAACTGTCATCGTCTCCACCTTTATGAATGTGTGCCCAGTGCCTGCCACTGCCCCTGCTCCTTCGCCTGCCTCAGGCAGAGCGGTGACTGACCAAACAGCCCTGGATCTGCTTAAAATGTCTGTCACTTTCTAGCAAGTAGCCTTTCAGGGCTGATCCCTGAGAGCTGGCAGACAGCCTTGGTGGAGGAAAGAACAAGGTCAGCACACAGAGGGAAGCAGAGCCAGGAACCTAAGACGGACCCTGGGTCTGGCCATACGCACAGTCAGGTACGCCTGTATTTCTCAATTATGTGATCATGAAATGCCCCATTTTGCTTAAGCTAGTTGGAATTGCGTTTCTATTACTTGAAACCAAAAGAGCCTTAACTGATACACAAGTAGAAATGCACCCCCTTTCTGGGAGTCTCTGAGTCCCGTCCACTCACGCAGCAGGTATTTATGGAGCACAGTTCCAGTACATTATATAACGTTACCCCCACACTTAGAGGCCTAACAGTCACATGTCGTGTGCACTCATCCTGCAGGACCGGGATTGTGGAGAGCTCATCTGGGGAGTACTTGCTTGGGGTCTCTGAAGTAGCTGCAGTCTGAGGTCCACAGGGGCTGCAGTCATTGAAGGCTTGACCAGAGCTGGGGGTCCACTTCCAAGGTGCTTCACGCATGTGGCTGCCAGGCTGCACTGGCTGCTGGCCACAGACCTCAACCCCCTCCACAGGACGACTGCCTGAGCATCCTCAGGCCAGGGAGCTGGCTGCTGCCCCAGCCAAAGTGGGAAGTGCAATGCCTTTTATGACTTAGCCTGAGAAGTCACACATCATCACTCGCTTTTGCCATATTCCATTGGCCACATAAGGCCAACCCTGATTCAAGGCAGGAGGGACCACACAGAGCAATGTGGCCACTGAAAACCATCCTGAAGCTGGTACCTATCCCGGGCACCCACCATGTACTAGGGACTAGAAATGCAGACGATTAGGTGCAGATCTCACTCCAAAAGGACACCCACCCTAGACTAAATAGAATACAGTCACGCACACTCTGTTCCCCAAATCCTTCTCAACTTAGCTTGTCAGGTTGCTCCAGCTTTTAAGAAAAGGGGACTCCTGCTACCAAGGAACTGGATTTAAGTGGTTAGACACCTAGCCCTTTGGTTCTGGAAACAATGCTGATGGAAAAATTAACAGGTCCTTTGGCATCTAGATCTTTCCCAGGACTCAACCCTCCACTGCACACACAGCTTCATGTCACTGTGCCTTTGCTAACCTCATTACAGCCTATGCCCACATGTTTTGCACACGATCCATTTTCTAAACCCCTGAATTATCCCCAGACAACCTGACATAACTGCAGCCCTATTTTTGTACAGCAGGGGCAGTACAGCTTGGTAGTTAAAAACTCTTGGACTAGGTTCAAATCCCAGCTCTGCCACTTAGTAGCTGCAAGATCTTTTGGTCTCAGTTTCCTCCTCTATAAAATGGGACTGAAAAGAGATGCATTTCAGAAGGTCACAAAGGGCCAACAGACCATGTGTGAAAGGGATCGGCACAGTGCCTGGCGCATGGTCAACCACTCAGGAAGTTCCTGATGGTGCTCTTAACTCAGGAAGGCAAACATTCACGTTTATCTAATTTCACGAATCTACGTCCCTCACAATTAGACCATTAAGCACAAGCACTGCCTCTTCCGTCTGTGCTTTTCTTGCAGTGCCAGCCCCTCCCCTCATGCATACACAAGCACACACAATCACACATTCATGTACATACTCCTGCCCACTCTCAGCCCTTCCCATGCTCCCACTTCCAACAATCCTTGCTGGGTGGTTCAGAAAATTCAAAATAAGAATACCTAGCCCTGGCTGGTGTGGCTCAGTTGGTTGGATCATTGGCTTGTAAACAAAAGGTTGTGGGTTCAATTCCTAGTCAATGCACATACCCAGGTTGCTGGTTCAATCCCCAGTCCAGGTGCACAGGAGTCAATCAACTGATGTTTCTCTCTCACATCAATGTTTCTCTCTCTCCCTCAAAGCAATGAAAAATGTCCTTGGGTAAGGATAAAAAGAAAACGAAAACCCAAAGAATACTGAGATGAAGGCAACATCTTAGAATAACACTTTCTTAAAGGTCTTTAAAGTGTCTTCATTGAGGTTTTATGGCCATTTTAATAAGCAAATATGTGCAAGCAATAGTTCTTCAACAGCTCACTATTTTTGGACATTTTAAAAAATTCACCAGGGGGAAAAATCTGTCTCATGGAACTTTTGCCCCATTCAAAATCCTGTAAAATTAGCACCTTCACCTCACAGGGGGATCAGGGCTCTGTTCCGTGACTGCCAGAAAAATGAAGAAAATCACAGACTACTTCCAATTGGACTGAAGAACACTTCCGCTTTTCTCCAGGAGCAGAGAGCCCTTTGATGTCCCACCAACACCAACGGTGACCTGTAGGCAGCTGTGGGGGAAGACTGCCACTCAATGGCAGCCTCAGGAACTGGATGGAATATATTGACATTTAGTTGTATCTTTTACAAGCTCTTAACCTTTACACCGTGTCAATAAAAAGCCCCATTAACATTTAAAAGGGATGTTACAGGGTGTCCACTTGGAATAACAGTAAGAAAACACTCCAAGAAATGGATTATGTATCTCATCAGTCCCACATCTCCAAGAGTTTACTTCTTTCCAGGGTCAAAAAGCAAACCAGTGAAGTGGCAGACAGCCCGCGCCACTGGTTGGACACACAGCCAACTCTTCAGGTGGCCAAGAGCCAGCAGGTCCTCAAGTGGACCTTCTGCACAGGTGATTACTCCCAACAGGACCTCCCACCCTGAGCACCCTCTCTCCACCCTGCATCCTTCCAGACTTGGCTCAAACGTCCCGCCCAGGAAGCTTCCCTAAGATGTCGGGGGGATCAGACCTCTGCTCAGTGCTCCCACGGCCACTTGGGCTTCTTCCACCAAGAGGCCATCAGCTTCCTGCACTGTCCTTGTCCACTTCCTGGCTGGTCATCCACCCAACCATGGGTCATGCTCTCTCTGAAGGCACGCACCATCTCCCCAGCCATTCACTCACCCACACACGCATTTGCTCACTCACTTGTTAGAATGCTCACTACATGCCAGGCACTGGGGCTATAAGGAAGCAAATGGACTTGACCTCCAGCTCTGCCAACTCCATTTATAGTGTCATCTGCTCTTTATATCCCCAGTGCCTGTCATATGTGGTACTCGATAAATGTTCAAAGGCTGTGCCCCCTCCTTCAATATAACTTAATGAATTCGAGTCCTGTAAGAACTGAATAAATGCTGTCCAACTGCCAGGAATTCCTGTGGCTCCCTTCTGCAAAAGGCAGCCATCAGGCCTCACCCGTCCTTCACACACATTTTGCTTGGCCAAGAGTACGTGGTCTTCTTAAAAATTTAATTTGCTGCTAACATTTAAAGCTGGGAAGAATTCACATAAAATGTTCGTTCTGGCTTCTCTAGAAATACAACCACACATTCCTGCAGAGCCCCAGTGAGCTGGAGAAATGGGCTTCTTCAAACAGGGTGGGTGCACTTCACTTGCACAAGCCTACCCTTCCCTATTTTCCCACACAGCAGCCAAGACAGCTGCTGTGTATCAGCTTGCCTTTGCTGAGGGTTTTCTCTCCCCAGCCCTTCCCTCAGGACCTGCAGGTCCCTCTAGGTGTCTTAATTTGTGGCCCTGGCATTATGCCAATGTCATCCAAGCAATATATCTGAGATGAGCTACAACACAAATGAACAGGCAATTTTATTGATTTTACCTCCAAACATACCCTCCTCGTAGTAGACACATGTTTTGGGGTTTTTTTTTCCAGCAGGGATCTTGGATGCAAAGACACATTAAAGGAAAAGGTAACTCCAACAGGTACTTTGTGAGGGGCCAAAACCATGTTTCTTGCAAATGAATGCTGAAGATGAACAATTACATTCTCACACCGCCAGCACAGCTTAAATACCCTTTGACAAAAATAGTAATAATAAATTATCTTCAACTCAGAAAATAAATTGTGCTCAGCAGAGTGATGGGAGGGTCCGTTCATTGCATTGCACCGCGGGGCCAGACGAGGACAAGGACAGGGACGGGCGGCTGAGCTAACAGAATGCACGGGCACAGAGCACAGTCTGGAGGGAGTCTCACGCACATTTTCAGGCCGGCAGCAGCGGTGCCCCTTGGCTGCGGCCGGTCCTGAGTGCAACTTCTCTGCCCCCCTCCTCACGTCCGCCTTGTCTTCTGTTTCTTGGCCTGTCTCTTGGCATCTTCTGGGCCGCCACTGTCAGAGGCTGTCTGGCCGAGAGCCCGGACACCCTGCAGTCGACTTGTCAACTGCAACAGCAAGGGAATGAGCTAAAAAGAGAGGGAGAGTGTGAGAGGGAGGAGAGGGGACTTCTGTCCAGGTGCACACGGGGGCCTGCCTATCGGCGCACTCTGTTTGTAGGCACCATCACCACCCAAAGAGGGGTGGTGTGGGGGTGCCGGGGGGAGGTGGCCTAGGTTCAGAATGAGGCAGGCCTCTGCACTAGGTAGGGTCAGCAGAGACGGCTGGCTCTCTGAGCAACACATGCCTAGAAGTGTTCCAGGTTTAAGGATTAGGAGAGAGATTATGGATATTTATGGCCTTGAAAGGAGGCCTTGGGGTTGGATTTGAGGCCTTTACATTCCCTTCCAACCCTAGCATGTTCTAATTTCTGGAACACTAAACATTCTTCTTTGTCACCTCACAGCTGTGAGGAACCTCACTCGCTGACATATCTGCTTTTTCCTGAGGGCTCTGGGTTTCCTACCTTATCATGGTTGTAGCCAGCCAACAGGACAAGCAGCGTCAGAGGCAGGGCGATATAGGAACCTTGTGCGATGTCCTGCTCAGGCAGTTTCCTCTGTAAACAAAAAGAGCACCGTCCCTTCCCTGCCTTCTACTCCAACGTAGCCATGACCCAGCAGCCTTCTGAACCAGCCACCCCTGGACACCAGCTGACAAGAGTGCACGGGCACTGTCCACATTAAGAAACTGAGGCAACTTGGATCAGTTTTCAGATGCACCCTCCACTATCCAAACTCATTACTTGCTCCCTGAAACTCAGGAACAAACAGTCCATCACAAGGTACTCCTCACCCCTGAACTTCCACCGTCTAAACTGAGGAAACCCAGTGCTGTGGAGTGCAGGGCACCCCTGTGGTTGAGAAGTAAACGGGTCTGGTGTTGTTGAGTCCCAGCCACACATGGGCTTCTTCCTACAAGGCAGTATGCAGAACCCACTGCCGCGGGCTCAGACACACAGTGATGCACAAGCCAGCCCCAGAGATGACACCTAGTGAGGACATGAAGCAGCGGCTGCTTGTCTCCCAGAGCCCATTCACCCTTTCTCCTGACAGCTCTCTCAACTTTGATCTGGGCCACTCAGAACACAGGCCACACGCCTGTCCTTCATTCGCAGTCGTTTGATACGAGGCCCAGTGAGGTCTACGCGTGGCAAATGACTGATAAACTGAATGACTTCTTTTCATCTACAGGCGTCTCTTCCAGAACTTGTTTTCTTTCCTCTTCAATCTGCCATGTTAAGTCAGGTTAGCGCTATGGCCCTGCAGCTCTCCACAACCCAATGTGGTGGTGTCTGCTACATGCTCTCGTGGCCTGTGTACGCCCTGGAGCGTGGCAGCTGGCTCTGGAAGTCTGGGCGGGTCAGGCATCCTGAGCCTCCTGCAGGACCACAGTGCCACCAGTCCAGACATGGCATAGTGCTGTAGTGGTGACCGTCTTCCCGCAAGTCACACCTGAGTGCTGACCTAAACAACTCCAATGCCCTCGGGGCCAGTTTCCTTCCCAAAGGGGACTCAGGCATCCACGACTGGAAAAGTACACAAGCATCTGGAGAGATCCAGAGCACACCAATAAAATCCAGGATGCTAAAGGGGCCCAATGCCGAGGGCCCTTTAAACAGCGGTCCTGCCTCTACCTGACACCTAGGGCTGAGGTTGGGTGGATTTTCCTTCTCCCGCTAGCCCCAGGAGTTTGACAAAACTCCCCCTCCTCCTTACCGTGGGATTAAAAACCAAGGTGATATGCTTGTGGTAGCCCACTGCAGTGAAAGACACTTGAGGCAAGACGTAGTCATACTGGGATCTGGGGAGCGTGGAGTCCAGAAGCACGACGTAATTCTGTGCACAAATAAAAGTTACCTTTTTATAGAGAGCAGTGTGAGCAGAGCAAATGAAAACTAAAACCTAACATATGGCTGCAATACAAAGGACTTGACATTTTCAGCGAAATCCCTGAGTTTATACATCCAAAACCAAGGTGGCCGCCTTCAGAGCAGGAAGGAACCTCAGGGGGCTTCCCCGTCAGTGACAGCCGGGTGTCTCCAGGCTCTCCGAGGCTGCGCCTTCTCGGGAAGCTTTCAGGCCAGGGCACTTTTCATGAGCAAATTCAACCACAACAATCATGGACCTTTGAGGATGTGACTGTATGGAACACAAGAATTTCTCACAAGCCAACCCTAATGATGGAGATATGTGATCAAACTGGGAAGACTGTCTGCAATCCAAAATGAGGTTGACTCTCCAGGGACAACACTTCAGTGGCTCATTAGCTGGCATGTTTTAAGAACATAGCATCTCTGGAAAGGTACCAGTGATGGGCGCAGCCCTGTGTGCTGGGCCCCATGTGCCAGGTCAATGCCTGCTTTGCTCTCAAACACTGACAAGGTCGGGATGATTACCCCCATTTTACAGATGGGGAGAGCAAGGCCCAGAGACCTTAAGAGTGACTTGCCCAGGGTGAGCTCAAGTTGTTTCCACAGTGCTATGCTACCTACAGTATCTATTTCAGAGGGCATCTGGAGAAAGGAAGAGGACCCCCAAAACTCCATCTCAGCCAATTTCATTACTTTACAGCCTTTTCATGCCAAGAAAGGCCTTAGTGCATCATCCCTGTGGCAGGCGGTAGGAAGCCAGGAGAGGAAAGTGCACACACAGGCTCACTAGCGACCCCCTCAGGCCAAGTCCCCCAGAAAGGAACCAAATTCTTCACAAAGGTTGCTCCCACCGTGCCAACGACAGCAGTTTTCTCTGCCCAGTTAGAATTGATAATAAACATTCTGTGATCAATAAAGGATGTCCAACATTAGCACCGGGATTAAACCAATTATAGTATTTCCTATACTATGAACTACTGTACAACCATGTTATAAATGATTTATGATGGGAAGAGATTTGTGACATGTTCTTCACTGAAACGCACAGATTATAAAATGATGTACAAGAGTCCCAGCTTTGAATTATTAAAATAAATATGTCAGTATATTTAAATGCATATGTGCACGCACACTGAAAAAAGACCAAAAGGATACTTATCAACAATGGTTATTTCTGGCTGAGCGAGTTATGCCTGATTTTCCCCCAAACTCTCCTGCTATGAACATGGGTTATTTTTGTAAACAAGAATATACTAATTAAGAAACATAATCACCATAGGGCCCAATCTCCTTTGGTTCAGAGATGACATCAACCATTTCTGAAGAGTGGCACAGAGAAAACGAGAGAACTGTGCTTCCTTAAACTAAAAAGTGGACTTATTAAAACAAAGACAGGGACGAGAATGGCACTGCGGCCCTTACCTGGCCATCTCTGAGCAGTGGTGGGAAGTGGAAGAAGAGGGACTGGCCAAGAGAAACTGTCTGAATTGGGTTGTCGAGGTTTTCACTTTTGTAAAGCTTTACCTAGAAAGTAGAAACAAAGCAAGATGGGCTCTTGACCTCAAACACGGTGAGCCTTTCATGTCAGACTTCCTCAGGATAGCTTATCTCCTGGGGGAAAAGGATCCTTGGAACGGTATCTGAAAGAGAAACCGTCCTCTCCCGTCAGGCCATACGTAACACATCCCTCAATCACCCAAGACTCCAGTTACATGACATGTGAAGAAATGCAAGATATAAAGTAGATTCTCACAACTTATGTTAACACTCAACACGGTTAGTGATAACATTAAAGAGAATAGCTTCTAACATATCTATAACACACCAGGCACGGAACAGGTGCCTTACACATATTGTCACCAGTCCTGACTACTAATCCTTCATCACTGTCATCCCTAAGGAGACTCAAGGTCACTTAAGGTCACACAATTTACACATGGTGGAGTCTGAGATTCAATCCACATCACTGAGGTCTTGCCACCCTGGCGCTGCCTCTCCATATGCTGTAATATTAAACCTGACACACATTCCCATTGTGCATTTGGTTCTCAGGGCTGCTTCCAGCAATGCAATTCTTCATTTCCAGCCTCTCTTTCTCCCCAGCCCAGGTTTGCTGCCTGTCACACCCTATGGGATGGGCTATGAGAAGAGGGAGGCACAGTCCCACAGTCCTGGCTGACGCTAAAGGCTGTGGGGGCTCCTCCTTGCACCTGCCCAGGGGAATGCCAGAGCCACCCCTCCCCAGGGCCCACACTGATGCTTTTCCAAATAACACACAAGTCAAGTAGAGTTTTCCTAAAACAAAAGTCACAGGAATTACTGGAGACCTGTAGGTCATACCTAAGACCAAATATATGTTCTTCTGATTTGTGCAGTGTTTTAAGTATATTTGAATTCATCCCTGTATTTAAAAATCAGGTGATTTCAAATAACTCTAACTTCCATCTTCTCTGGAAAACTGAAGAGTGATGTCAACCCTGGGCCAGAATCCTGAACACAGAAATAATCAAAGGGAGCAGAGGAGAAGCACCATCATCTCCCATCTGCTCCCCTCGCCTCCCTGGGACGGGGCTCGGGTTCTCCACCCGGCCCTCCTCACTCCGTGGCAGCATGCCTGCTGCCCTGGGCCTGAGGGGCAGTTAAGAGGCCAGTTAAAACCTAAATACACATTCTCACCCAAGGCTAATACTTCACTGTACATCGAATTACAAGTGCCTCTGAAAATAACACTCCCAAAGAAATTCATTTACATCTTTCAAGGGATCACAAGGCACTGTATAAACATTTCTTCATTAATTACAGACATGACATTTTGTTTGAGCTCAGAGACCTTAAGAGGTCACTGAGTCTAACGCCCTGGCTTCACAGAGGAGAAAACCAAGGTCCATGGGAATGAAGTGACTGCCGAAGGCGGCAAGGTAAGTAACCACCCGCAACAGGAGACAGCCCAGACCGTCTGAGTTCTAGTCCGCTGCCCACCCTGGGCAGAATTTAAACAGTTACAAAACACTCCACCTTCAAACTGTGTTTGTTCCAGACTCTAGATCAGTGATTTTCAACCTTTTTCATCTCAAAGCACACATAAACTAACTAGTAAAATTCTGCAGCACACCAAAAACTAATTTTTGCCAATCTGAAACAATAAGGTATTATTTTGAATGATTTATCATAACAATAATAACCTAACCTTTTTGCTACAAACTTAACTTTTTAAAAAAGCAGGTGCCTATACTTGTATGTAAGTATTTTTGGTACCAAGAATTAACCAAACAGATGCAACTTTATTATATGACATGCTTACTGTCGTATTCTATATATTTATGAATCAAAACATGGCATTCACACTGTATGGCTATTGTTGTGTTGCCTGTTTTAATTTTTTATTTGACAATCTCAGGGAAAAGAGGTGAGTACCCCTGACTAAAGAGTCAGGTAGGGCATGTTTTAAAAATTCTTGTGGCGCAATGGTTGAAAAGCACTGCTCTAGATCATACTGATGATTCATTAGGCTTCTTCTGCAATACTTCCAAAGATACATACTGCTAGCAAAACGGTTATTTGAAAGCAGAACACGTTTCTCTCAGCAATCAGCAATCACTCTCCCAGATACATGCTGGGATCGGAGTTTCTTAAATCTCAACCTCGGCGCTCAGCATCTCCACCTTTAGTATGCTAGAGCAAGCGCCAAGGAGGCCCAGACATCCTGCTCTTACTCATCTCAAAGCTGAAAACAACATGGTATTTTCACCTTAAAAAGCTGGCCTTACCCATAAAGTAGAAAGGTACTCAGAGGAAGTGATCACATTTCCGCTTAAATCAAATTGATTAATCTGCCGGAAAACTATGATGTTTATGTCATCAATGTCGTTATTCCCAACCTAGAAAGAAAGAAGGAATGCTGGTATTAAAGAAGCTGAAAAAAGAACTTTTACTCTAACTGTGTGATGTCCCAGGGGCTATTTCATAACAAACTTTATTCCCTGTACGAAGGGAGCAGAGTCTGTTTGCCACAGAAGTAGCTGGGGTCTGAGTCACAGTTCGACAGTAAGCGGAAGGGCTACGCCTGGCCCACAGACACATCTGTTGGACAAACGCAGTGTTTGTTTCCTGGGTGTTAATTACTTGCCATCATTTTTCAAAACTTCATATTCCTTTTTTCTTTTGAAAAAAGGGAAAGATGTTCTTGCCTGGCAGTGATCAGCAAGAGCCAAGCCACAGCTGCCCCTGTGGGTAGGCGTGTGTGCGCCCATTTGCCGCCTGTTCCTGTCTGCCAGACTGCAGTCCCCGGGACTGCTTGTGATCCTGGCCTAAGTTACCATGGCAAGGAGACATGCAACTGTAAGATGCAGCCATTTAAAATGCCAGATGTCATAAAGACGTCAAAAAATCCACCTTCTAGGCTAAAAAGTCCTATGTGGCCCGCCACCCCCCTCTCTAAGCCCCCACAAACTCCATGCCTAAAGCCACCTACTAAAGATACCAAGAGGCAGTCCCTCGTGTCCTCTAGTCTAGCAAATGAGAGTTATTTTGTGGGAGAAAGCTCCACTTTAAGCGATTCCTGCTGCTTCCTGTGGCCTGGAGGGTTGCCTCTTCAGGGGTCAATTAGCTAAGTCATTATCTGGAATATCAAAAACTCTGCCCACCAAATGGGAAAAACAGGGTCACCCGAATGTAAGGAAACTGGGTGGCCCCGCTACCAATTAAGCCCGTGTTCTCTTTATTACACTCCCTTGATTGGAAAAGCTACTTGTGCCTTAAGATCCTTAACTTGCAGAATAATGATCAGAGCTTGCAGGGGAAGTGGGGAAACAACAGTTCAAATTTCTTCTCTGGATGCCTGACAGCCACGCTATTCATTAAAAACCCCACAAGATGCTGCTTCAGAAGATGACACTATTCTAAGAGGGCCCTTAATTAGGATTTGAAGTTCCCCCCACGACAGAGGAAAGGCAGACAGTCACAGGAGCACTAAAGGATTTTTGATCAGGGAAGCAATCATACCACAGTGCCGCTGAAGAACTTCATGCCTTACCGTAATTACCCGGTGGTGGGGGAGGGCCCGTTCAATGTGATCGTTGCCTTCTGCCTTGAGCTGCACGTGGTACACACATCCTGGCTGCAGACAAATCCAGGCGTCACTTCTCTAGAAAGAGGCTTGTCTCATGCAGCCTGAGCTGAGCCCACTCTGCAGGTCCTCACCAGAACAGAGCTTTTCTGCCTCACCCACTTCAGTTCCCAGTCTGCGGCCTGTCAACCTTCTAAAGAGTTCCTTTAAAAAGCACCCTGATGAAGAAACATATATCTGACGTTCTGCAATTTCTCAGTCCTCATTCAGTTTCTTCTACCCAAGGAAAATTAAATGTGGCCTCTTATTTCAAACTTGCGAACATAATGTGCTCCTAGTTCGACAAAGTTCTTCTTTCCTGCTGTCCACCCTCTGCTCTGCTGTATCTGTGCACAGAGTGACATCTGGAATGACACTCCCAAATGCCTACCATGAAAATTTCTGGGAAATTCGATTTTGGGTTTATCCTTTTTAAAAATTTCTTCTTTGTACTTTTTACGCTATTGCTCAAATTTATAGGCATATATCATGTTTACCAAAAAGTCACCATTCTAAGACAACTTTTTTGACACTGAACACATGATGTATATACAAGGCCTGTCCAGGAAAAGTCCAGTCATTGTTAATATAACAAGAACGGTCTGTGTGACATCAACATAACCTGGCAGCCAAGCAGAGTGGACTGGAATGCACATGTGTGAACAATGATGACTTCACTGTACTAGTCAGTGGGGGCAGTAGGCACCATTGAGTGAGCATGTGTACTGTGCGGCTGTCACATTCAAAATGACTGAGAGAGTAGAGCAACAAATCTGCATCAAATTTTGCATTAAGCTTGAACATTCCTCTGCAGAAACTACTCAATGGTTCAGAAGGCCATAGCTACGGGCAACTGGTGACTGGCAGCTTCATCATGACAACATACCCACTCATGCATCACATCTCCTGCAGAGTTTTTTGGCAAAACATCAAATCACCCAGGTGACTCAGCCCCACTAAGGTCCACATTTGGTGCCCTGTGACTTCTGGCTTTTCCCAAAACTAAAATCACCTTGGAAAGTGAAGAGATTTCAGACCATCAATGAGATTCAGGAGAATATGATAGGGCAGCTGATGGTGACTGGGAGAACTGTGTGAGGTCCCAAGGTGCCTACTCTGAAGAGGACTAAGGTACCACTGTCCTATGTACAATGTTTCTTACATCTTATACCTTCTTCAATAAACATCTTTACTTTTCATATTACATGGCTGGATATCTTCTGTATGGACCTCATATATTTACTCAAATAATTTTCTAGTAAGCAGTATTTTGTTCTTAAGAAAGCCAGCACATGATGGTAATTTTTCAATACATAGAAGTGAACGACCTTGATGAAATGAAGTTTTTTTTGTTTCTTTACATTGCTGTGTGGGTTAGAGGTAACTGATAAAGAAAGATATAAGTTCTAAGGAGAATTTCTAGGAAGGCTGCGAATCAGATAAATTCAGCTTAAAAGCAAGGCTTTAATAGTATAAATGAACCCTTTATCTGTAAACTTCTGAATTACTTTTTTCCTTACACATTTATTTGGAAAAAAAAAAAAAAAGATCGGTATCTTTCCCCTGGCTCCTGACCTGTCTTCCAGGTCCCCCGATATCTGACAGAGGGTGCCCCGAACATTGGACACGAGTACTCTCATCTTTGGGAAGGAACAGCATTGCCCCAACATGCCTACGTGAACTGACAGACTGATGTGCATCTCAGCTCACGTGATTTGGGCAAACACCGCCTGTCGCCTAGATATGCGTATGACTATTTCTGGGGTTGCCTGAGAATATGCAGTTTGTCAGTCTGAAAGGCTGTGACCCAACCCCAAGTCCAAGCGGCCCAGTCCACTGGCTGCCGTCAGCCCACACTCTCTCTGGGGCTTCTACAGTACACATTCACCATCTGTTGAATGAGCATATGAATGGATGCACACAAAAAATTACGGAAAAACACTACAAATCCAAAACCAAATGTTGCCATTTAGCAGCCAAAAGGACAAATAAGGTGGCTGTCTGACCCACACAAAGAATCTTTTGTTAAATTAGTTGTGAACATCTAAAAATCAGGAGTTTTCACATGGAAATCTGAATTTCTGACTACTGTTCTAAAAATTCGAAAACGTGGTTACCCTCAGACTGTCCTCCCTGCATGGCCATAATGAGCTGGGGCTGGGCAGTAGCTTCTCAAGACCTTGACACGGGCCATGCCCTCTCCAGGTCCCCACAGTCCTCTCCACCCCCTACCATCCACCCAGCCTCCTTCAACTGTTCCCACCTCTCGTTTGGCCTCAAAGGCCTTTGGTTTGAGAGCCCTAGCCTAAGCCATAACCACCCAATGCCAGGCAAAAGTTACACCAAATCTGTGGGTCTACTTTGCCACAAAATCCCAACCCAATACATCAGCTAGGTGATGTGTCAGTTAAGAAAAAACTGAGAGGGTTCCAGAACTTGACCCACCTCCCCAGCCCTCTGGCCTAGTCCACTCCTAGCAGTCTGGCAGGGGCACCACAAGACAGTATGAAAAAATCCCGATAAAACATGTACAAAGTCTCACCAGCAAGCCACGTAATCTGAACTTGCCCTCTTCATCTGTCACGGTGTCCTCTCCATAAATACTACAGTCATTCTGTCCCACTGCTTCCACGGCAACACCCTGCTCTGGTTCCCCATTTAAAGAAGAAACCGTGCCGTAGCAACTAGAATAACAAGAGAAGAAACAGAACATGATATTCTTGTGCTTCTCTGAAGCACACGAGGATTTCAGGTAAGGTGTCCTGCATTTACCAACAAATTACTGTGCAAAATAGCTCAGTGGGGAACTGTGCACCAAGGACCCAGCCAATTCAGACTAGCTGTGTCACTTGCCAATCCAGCCTTCCCACCAGCAGGCTCAAGCCAGGATCAGTATCATCAGTATCTCTTCTCATGCATTTTAAGGGATGCTCCAGAAAATTATAATTTCAAAAGGCTAAGTTTTATTTTTACTCCATTTCACTTTATTTTTATTAAGCTCTATATTAAATAATGAAGCATTAATAACATAAAATCATTTCCTCTTTTATTCCATTATTGAAAATGGCCCATTTTTCTGAACGCCCTCCTTCTGATTAATCAATGTTCATCTCAAGTGTGTGTATAAATGTGTATAAACATGTATGTGTGTTTATATACAAATACACACATGGACATGCACACTAGTATCGGCATGACCATCTCTGGAAGTATTTAAGACACTGGAAAACTTGGGTAGCTGACAAGACAAGGACAGGAGGAAATTTTACACAGTGTACTCTTTTTAACGTCTTGAAGTTTTACTCAAGTGAACGCACATCTGCCTTTTGAAAATTTAATTCAAGTTTCCAACTTTTTTAAAAAGTAAAAATGTTAAGCAACTATATAGGCTCTCTCAGACCTGTTTTAAAATGGGAACTTTGTGACTGAATCGCTAGTTTGCGATTTCAGAAGGAAAGGGCAGCAGCAAAAAGTCTCTGAACCTCGTATCTCGTCTCACTGGGCTCCCAAACAAAATCCATACGAAGGCTGGAATGAGCATCCAGATGACGAAAGCATCAGGGTGATTCCACAGCCCGGGCCTGGACAAGAGGAAAACGGGCATGGACTGCTTACCTATAGGCCGTTCGGTACCCGGTGATAGTGATCTTTAAGTTCTGCCCTTCCTGCACCTCGATCATTTGGGAGGATGGCTCAAACCGGAACTCCTTCATCATGGGCTTGAAGTAATACTGGCCAGGGCTCTGCCGAGAGACAACCACAAACTGAACCTCTGCAACCACATCTAGGTCAGGCTTAAAACGGGGGGAGCAAAGACATGATGGACCAGAGTTATGCCATGAGACCTCCAGCACTTCCTACACCAACAGAAATTACAGCACTAACTCCACCATAAACAGTTACAGTAACAACAATTATAATTCTAGCAACAGCAGCTGTCATTATCATATGCCTTCAATAACTGTGTAAGGAAGTAATCATTTGAATTTTAGGGATAAGAAACTGAGGATCAGAGAGTTCAAGTAACCTGCCTGAGATAACACAGCAAGTAAGCAGCAGGGGGAAGATTTGAACCCTGGTATGCATCACCGCACAGCGTGCAACCTCTCAGATATACCTCATTGCCTGTAATAGTCACTTTATTCCCAGGACTGACAAGATGGCCAATTAACATACACTTCCTGAGTCCCCATCAGCCAAGGGCTCAGACTACATCTGGAATGAAAAACTGGAGCTTTCTTTACGCCATACCGAATGTGCTTTGCAGAAGAAACACAAGCTAAATGCTGAACAAGGCTCAGCATTACAAACAACAGGATCCTGTAGTAAAACAAAAGGCCCCCTAAGACAGGAGCCGCTGTGGCCAGGGTCATTAATTACATTGTCTTCATGACAAGTGGGTGACCAGAAAACAAGAAGTGTGTGCAGAAGGGAACATGAATCAGCTGCATTAAGTTCTAGTAAGAGCGATACTCTAATTACATTTGGTCCCCTGAGAAACCTAACACTCTCCACGCTGGTGTTCTGTTCTCACGTTGTCAAGCAATATGTAAGTTACACACCGTCCCTGCTCCCTCATGAGGAACGGACGCAGGCGCCAGGTTACAGGACATCTTACCAGGTTTGAGAAAGTCAGAATGCCATTGTCCTGAGTCAAGAGGTTGGAACGAAACATGCCCCCACTGAGGGATAAGAGGACCCCAGGAAGGGGCTGGTCATCTTCAGCTTTTATCTGGGGGTGAGAGAGAACACCATAGCAAGGTGAATTCATGTTAACCATGAGGACATATTTCACTTGTCAAGAGGTAATTTTTATGGGTTGTTTTTCCTTTACTATTATTTGCTGGGGGAACAAAAGGTCTGTTCTTCATCTCCAAGGGTAACTGATGCCAACAGTTCGGTGTGCAGTCTTCCAGAACTGGTTGCTGCCCACACAAAGCTTATGAACATTATGGCTACTGTTGACAGGCTGGCAGGTTTACTGGGGGACCGTGCGGGGAAGGAGGTGAGACAGAAAGGGCACGCTACACAATACCCGTGCTTTCTTCCCTCAACGTGTATCCTGACGTTCCTCTTCTGCCCGCCCACGGAGATCTGCCTCGCTGCTTAACAGCTGCATCTCATTCTGATGCAGAGGCTCGTACACCACCCTTGTGGTGGAAAAGGAGAGACAATCTACAGGTCCCCAGACATGTATATCTTCGTGCACTTAGTTTTTTCTCTCTTCCTTCCTGAATAATCATTTCCTGGGAGCAGAATTGTTGGGTATGTGCATTTTAAACTCAGAAAGATACCACCAAATTGTACTCCAAAGTGGTCGTAACCATTCATAGCTCCAGAAGTGATCCACGCATGGGAAAATACACAAACATGCACATTGTCTTAATCACTGCAAACCTAACTCAAAACCCAGTGTTTCAAAGGTAACTTCCTTTGCATTTCTTCTAAGCGCATTAGGCATTTGTGTTAGCTCTGTGAATAGCCTCTTTACATCCTATGTTCATCATTGCTCTATTGGGGTTTTTCCCTACCAACTTTAGAAGTTCCTTGTAAACTGGGGATCTTATTGTTGGTGTAAATATTCCTTCCCAGTCTGACTACCTTTCAATTTAGTTTCAAATGTATCCTGCAATCTAGGATTCTCATTTTTTATGTGAGGCAATCTGCCCCTCTTTCCCTTCATCCTCCATGTTGAAAATATTCCCACCCAGGGAGGCTCTCCAGGCTCCCTCTGTGCATCTCACGGCACGCTCCTTCCCAAAGAGGACGGAGGGAAGAGAGAAAGACAGTGAACACGAGGAGAGAACATGCTGGGTCCTTCAGCAAAGAATGGTTGAGAAGAAAAGCTTGAAGCACTTCACAGAAGGTATGCAAACAAGCTACAGTAACAGATCTCCAAATTATGCTAAGTGAAAAAAGCCAGCAAAGAGGATGTCCTGTATGATTCCATTTATAAAACTCTGAAAAATGCAAACTAACCTACAGTGACAGAAAGCAGATCAGATGTGCTGGGGGGATGGATTATTACTGAAGGGTACAAGGAAGCTTTGGGGTGAGGGGGTGACAGATGTATTCACTATTTTGATTGTGGTGGTGTTTTCATGGGTGTGCCCATATGCTGAAACCATGTTGATAATACATCAAATTACACACTTTATGTGCGGTGTACTGTATGTCAATTACACCTCAGTAAAACTGCTTCTTAAAAGCACACAGTGTTACCTCAAAGCTTACACCTGCCAAGGCATAAGCCTTAAAGTCTCCTATGGTTCCGTCCACCGCAGTCAGAACGTAGCCCTCCTTCTGTGAGGACACAGTGTACTCCAGGTCACTGTGCAGGGGCCCAACACTGAATAAAAGACAGCAAATGCAGAGATGGCTTTGCATCACATTCCTGGAGGAAGCATCATCTAACCACAAGGAAACCTGGGCTCCCCAACTGGTCCCAAGCAAATGTTTCTTAATCACGGACTTACCTATAGGCACCTTTGTCATCAGTAAAGACTGTGATCAGAGGTGAACTTGCCCCCTTTTCACTGATGACAATCTCAACTCCTTCCAACTCTGGGTGGATCTGGCCTTCTAGGAATAAGCCTGCTTTCCCATGGATCTCAATCAGCTTCCCCGGGCAGCTTTCTAAAAAGGGAAGGAGGAAACAGAAGAACACGACTGAGCTGCAGAGGGAGGGGACCTTCTGGTTGGGGTTTCCCAATAAAGGCCCTAAAACTGAGATATGTAGAGCTAACCTCCAAAGGAGGTTGTGTAACGTTCCAGAAACTTCAACGATTAGAAGTGGCCCGAGCTTCTCTTCACCCTGGAAAGGCCTCATTTAACTGCCAATGACGTTGGCAGGTAAACCTAACAAAGGCTCAGTTTTTACTACTCCTCTCTCTCGGTCCTCACAAGGCCACGAATGGGGAGAGAGGCCTCTGGAGCAGGTAGGAGGCCATGCTGCTCGCCCTCAGAGGCCCCCAAACCAACGGCCCCCCAAACAGACTGCCGCTCACTGGAAAGCCAGGCTCTTGAACACATCTACTTCCAAGCACAACCCACGTGGATGCCCAGGACTTAACGAACCCATAATACTAAAAACGATCAGCAGCCCAAAGGCAAAGGCTCCTTAAGCAAGCACTTCTAATTATCCAGCCCTAAAAAGACCTCTCCCAACACCTCTACCAAAAAATGCAACCACCGTGAACGGTTCAGACACAGGATGACTAATGCTCACATTTCAGCAACTGATGGCTTTGCTTTCCACCGACCTCTGGTGTCAACCTGGTAATGTCAAGAAAAACCAAGTCCTTTTCCAAAAAGATCACCCCTTCCTAATAGTAAGTTACTTTTATGCACTTCATTCATTCATGCATCAAAGAGTAACACCCATGTGCCTTACAGAGACACCCTCACTGGAAATAACAACAAAGAATAAATGTTCAAATGCAGGCAGAGAAACAGCTACAAAGGTGTGTCACTGGCTCAGTGAGTGGGCATCTACCTCCGCTGACGGTGGCTTCCATGGAGGGGGGATAAAAGAGCAGCTCTTTAGATGAAGGTGTGACAGTGATTTTCTCTCCAGACCTGAAATAATAAAAATACCTCAATTTGGCTGGTTCTGTCCCTCCATTAGGAAGAATATCAGAGCAGAGGACACTGCAGAGAAAAGCCCAAGAGAACGTACCGGGCCCAGTAAGAGAAGTCATAGGAGAAGGGGCCTTGCAACTCATCCACCATCTCTTGGACTGGGGGCTTGGTCCTTCCTTCTCCACCTTCTTCTCTGCCCTTCTTCTCCCGCTCCTGCCTGCGGCTCTCAATCTCGGCCAACTGCTGCTCCCTCCGCAGCTCCTGCACAGACTTCAGGGGGCCTAAGACCAAGGCGGGTTCACTGTCAATGGAAGACCTGGAGGAAAGGAAGGAGCAGCCCAGAGGATGTGGTCACTTGTCCCTGTCGTTGATGGAAATCTGACACCTGCAGATGGTCACCCATAAGTAACAAAACCAAACACCTGATAACACCACTACATGGCAGTCTTCTCCTGATCGGAATAAACTAATGGTTTTCGAAAAATAAAGACTGAACTTCTTTTTTTAAATATATTTTGATTATGCTATTAGTTATCCCATTTCCCCCCTTCATTCCCCTCCACCCTGCACACCCTCTCCCACCCACATTCACCCTTTAGTTCATGTCCATGTGTCATAGGTTCTTTAGCTTCTACATTTCCCATACTATTCTTACCCTCCCCCTACCTTCTACCTACCACCTATGCTACTTACTCTCTGTACCTTTCCCCCTCTCTCCCCCTCCCACTCCCCTGTTGCTAACCCTCCATGTGATCTCCATTTCTGTGGTTCTGTTCCTGTTCTAGTTGTTTGCTTAGTCTGTTTTTGTTTTTGTTTTAGGTGTGGTTGTTAATAATTGTGAATTTGCTGTCATTTTACTATACATGTTTTTTACCTTCTTTTTCTTAGGTATGCCCCTTCAACATTTCATAAAATAAGGGCTTGGTGATGATGAATTCCTTTAACTTGACCTTATCTGAGAAGCACTTTATCTGTCCTACCATTCTAAATGAAAGCTTTGCTGGATAGAGCAATCTGGGATGTAAGTTCTTGCCATTCCTGACTTGGAATACTTCTTCCCAGCCCCTTCTTGCCTGCAAGGTCTCTTTTAAGAAATCAGCTGACAGTCTGATGGGAACTCCTTTGTAGGTTACTGTCTCCTTATCTCTTGCTGCTTCTAGGATTCTCTCCTTCATTTTTATCTTGGCTAACGTAATGATGATGTGCCTTGGTGTATTCCTCCTTGGGTTCAACTTCTTTGGGACTCTCTGAGCTTCCTGGAAGTCCATTTCTTTTGCCAGATTGGGGAAGTTCTCTATTATTTGTTCAAATAACCTTTCCACTTGCTCTTTCTCTTCTCCTTCTGGTACCCCTATAATTCAGATGTTGGAACATTCAAAGATGTCCTGGAGGTTCCTAAGCCTCTCCTCATTTTTTGAATTCTTATTTCTTTATTCTTTTCTGTGTGGTTGTTTCTTTCTTCCTTCTAGTCCACCCCATTGATGTGAGACCCAGTTTTCTTCCCATCACTATTAGTTCCCTGTGCATTTTCCTTCATTTCACTTAGCATAGCCTTTATTTTTTCATCTAATTTGTAACCAAAATCAACCAATTCTGTGAGCATCCTGATCACCAGTACTCTGAACTGTGCATCTGATAGGTTGGCTATCTCTTGGTCGCTTAGTTGTATTTTCTGTGGAGCTTTGATCTGTTCTTCCATTTGGGTTTTTTTTGTTGTTGTTGTTGTTGTTTTTGGTCTTGATGCGCCTGTTACGTATGAGGGGCACAGCCTTGGGTGTTCACCAGGGCGGGGCAACCCAGTGGCTGGGTTGTGATGCTATATGTGGGGGCAGGGTCCAAGAGGGAACAGTGGCGCTTGCTCCCTCTCTGACAGACTTCAGTCCCTTCCACTGCCTCCCCCAAGCAAACTGGGCCTTTCTGGTGCTAATTCCCATGTGTGTTGTGGACTTCTGCATGTTCTAGGACCCCATGGGTCTCTCCCACGAACTCTCCTGTAGGCTGGGAGTCTCCCCCTAAGCCTCAACACCCCCACAGGTGTTTTCAATCAGTGCCCCGAGGCTCTTATTTCCTGGTGCTGGGACCCTGGGTTACCCGCAGTGCCCCGATTCAGAATCACCACCTTGCTGGGTCTGCCAGCCACCGCCTGTGCACCCAGAGTGTGCCCGCTGTGGTCTTGTGCACCTAGGATGCCTTACACTCCCGGTCACACCGCTCTTTGTGTTTTGACTCCTCTCTGCCTGGCTGTCCGACTCCACCCCCCTACCAGACTGGATGAACGTGTCTATTTTAACTCCTTGGTTGTCTGACTTCCATACAGTTCAATTTTCTGTCAGTTCTGGTTGTTATTCTATTTCTAAATTGTTGTTGTCCCTATCTTGGTTGTGCAAGGAGGCACTATGTGTCTACCTACGCCTCCATCTTGGCCAGAAGTCAAGACTGAACTTCTGCATGTAGTAGTATCTGGTGCATCTGGGCTGGGATGAAATACCACTGACTTTATGACTCGATGAAAACACATCAGATTTCCCGAGAACACGGAGCTCCCCCCACGCCACCATCCTCTCTCCTTCATTCAACCTTCAGTGAGAACATCCTCTGCCAGAGAACCAGGCACCGGGATACAGGGTTGGGGCCATAAACAGGACAGAAACAGCCCCTAATCCTGCAGAATACACATTCTGTTGGGATGTGGCAGATAATGGAATGAAAAATGATGTCACGAGACAAGTACAATGGAAAAAAAAAATAAAGCAGCATGGGAGGAGAGAGGCGTGCAGGTGCTATTTTTAGGGCATTAGCCAAGGCCTTTCTGATCAGGTAACCTTGAGCCAAGACCTAAAAGAAAGGAGAAAGGAGCCAGGAGGCCCGCTGGGTGAGGAGTGTCTCAAGCAAGGGGAGGGCAGGTAAAAGCCCGTGGAGTCTCGGAGGGGAGCTCCCTTGGCATGCTCTGGGACAGCAGGGAGACAAGGCGGCCTCAGCAGAGGGGCCCAGGGAAAAGTCCATGGGCTGGGGGTCCCAGGGGAAGCAGACATCAGCCTAGGGCTTCACAGATCTTGGTGTGGACCTTGGATTTCATTCTGAGTGTAATGGAAAACTCCTGGGGTTTTAAGTAGAGGAATGTTATGACTTCTACTACTAGAGGATCACTTTGGCTTAACACGGGCTGGCCCCACCAGCCTGCCTCTCCTGAATGGCCCCCATCCTCCACAGAATAAAATTCAGTGCACTTATCACCGCACTTGTAGTTTCACAGTTCTGTGTCTGACTCCTGAACTGCATGCCTGCCCCATGAGACCAGGGCAGAAGCTGCGGCCTACGCCCAGTCACACTGAAGATTCTCAGTAAATACCATCTGAAAGGACGGACGGGTGCCAAGGGGGCTGACAGAAAGATGAAGACATTGCTGGGAAGACAACCCCAACCAAGGCAAGAACAGAGACAGTTACTCAGATTTTCATTCTATTTGACAGAGTTGGTCGTGTTGCCAAAACTCTTTCATTTCTTGAGAAAATCAGTGTCTCAGATGCACCACACCACACTGCAAAAATTCCTCTTAAAGGTGGCACTGGCATAAAGCCTACCCTCTGTGAGGGACAGCCTTTCCCATCCTGTCTGTCTCATTTTCCAAGTCTTTGAGGAAAGGTCTAAGAAAAACAGGCAAGACTTTTGAATTCGCTAAAGCACTTGAAATACAATGACCAAACCAGAGTTTTCTTTTCCCCTAGCAAAGACAAGAAGTATAAAGAGTTCAAACAGAAATTTAAGACACTGGGAAGAGCTGTCAGGATGCTCTTCTTCACCCAAAGTTAATTCTTGAATCGTAAAAGGAAAGGAGCGAGGCTGCTATAAATTTATGGCTACGTCATGTAAGTATGAGAAAGACGGCCATTTGTATATACACCTAGAGATAAGAAATCAAAAGTACTTTCCAGAGAGCCTGGCAGGAGCCCCCAGGCCTCACCCACACCCTCCCGTGCTCGGCCCACCACGGAGCAGCAGTCTTACTTGATAGTCACGGTGACATCCATCATTTTGTCAGTGGTGATAGTTCCAAGGACATGGTGGCGAATGGCTGTCAACGTCAAGATACTGGGTGAAGACCTATATAAATCAAAGAAGTGGAGAGAAAACACTAGCAATATCACCCAGTATTCTCAAAGGATGGCAAACACCACCCTTCATGGGCCACCCTCTTGACCCTAAAATATACTACATGGAAGTGCTCTCTGTTTGGGCTGAAATAACCTCTGAATCACCTACATCAGCGTTTTAAAGAATAAACTAATTTTCCTCCCCAAATCTTTATACCTTCAATTCCCAGTGAAACCCAGAAGCATTTGTAAAAGTAAAGAAGTGATGGGCTTGAGCTTGAGAAATTTCCATCAGTGAGAGCTGGAGGAAGACTTGACACAAATTATATTTAATCCACTTCAAAACCACAGCTTTCCATCTCAGCTTACAGAATTCTTGGGAAAGAGATCCTATCTCCATTTTCTCAATAATTTACCCAAGTATTATGCTAAGTGAAATGCATCAGACAAAGGAAGACAAATACCACCTGAGTTCATCTAATGTGGAATCTTAAAAGCAAAATAAGCAAACAAAACAGAAACAGACTCATAAATACAGAGAACAAAGTGAGGGTTGCCAGAGTGGGGCCGGAGTCCAGGGTGAAAACGGGGAAGGGATGAAGAAGCACAAATTGGCAATTACAACAGTGATGCAAAGTACAGCATAGGGAATACAGTCAATAATATTGTAATGACTATGCTTGGTGCCAGGTGGGTACGAGACTTATGGGGGGATCAGTTCATAAATTATGTATCTAATCACTATGCTGCTCACCTGAAACTAATATAATATTGAAGTCAGCTTTAACTGAAAATGTTTAAATTTAAAATTAAAAAAACAATAATAATTTAGCCAAGTGTCTTCAAATCCTCATGTAGAAACTCTTTAAAGCCTAAACTTACTTCTTCCAGAAAAACTACAAAAAACTCCTTTTGCTCTCAGAAATGACCGAAGAAGAGAACATACATGCATTCTCCATGGAAGCCACACCAACACCACAGAGCAGGGAGCGCCCAGCTTACGTGTCATAGGTGTAGAATGCTTGTTCGAACCGGTGGCAGGAGCGTGGAGTCACCTTGTACACGCCTGCAGCCAGAAAAGCAAAAGTAATTTTCAGAGAAGGGCATCTATTACGCTAAGCAATTTCAACATTTGAAATCCGAAGGCAGCCCCTCGGCTGAAGACCCACAACATAGCACAGAGGTGCAACAATGAGATCAGAAATGCCTTTTTCGCTGCCACTGATGGCATCTTTCCCTTAACCCAAACCACTTAATGGCCTACTGACAAGCTCAGGATTCTCAGTTCTATAATTTAACAACTCACAGCAGTTTAATCCACACAGACCAAGCTCACAGATTATGTGCACGAGAAGGAACAGAAGGGCATTTCTACTGCAACTGAGATTGAGAGTTTTCTACTTAACAGATTCTGTTAAAAATTCAAAAGATAACCACAGCTCGAATTCCTTCATATAGAATATTCCTAAAAGGGGGCATGGGGTGGGGAAGGCCCAGAAAATTATGAAACAATCACAGAAAACACGTTCACGCCAGATCATGCAGGGTAACCGTGAATTAGGGGCGTATGTCATCACCGCCAGTCAATTTCAGGAAGGAGCGAAGTCTAACAATGTATTCCCCACAACTGATCATTAACCCACATTTCTGTCATATGTCCTACAAAAACTGACATTACTTCAAACTATCTCTGCTGTGTGTATCACACAGAGTAAGCCCCAGTGCAGTTACTAGTAGAAAAAATGATTACATCTCTACATTGATTCTGTTTGTTTTTTCATTTGACAAATATTAATGCACCAGCACCTACTCTACTGCGAGTCAGGTATTATGCCAGATACTGGTCCACAGCAGGAGCAGATATGGTCTCTGCTGTCACAGGGCTTACCAACTACGGAAAGAGGTGTCTGACAGTCACAGCAGACCTATTATGCTAAGAGCAGTAAAGGAAAGAACTGAGTGCTGTGAGCAATGGGGGGACATAAGCGACAATGAAGCACCCTCCCACCCTCAGAAAGTCCATGTGAACCAGAAGTGACAGCAGGAAGGCACGGCTGGGTGAAGAGTGGGGCGCAGGGAGCAGGAAGAGCACCTGAGCAGAGAACACCTGAACCACAGTCTTCCTAGTTGTGTCTCCAACAGCTGCCCTTCCTTCCTTGACATCAGACCTGGGTTATGTTTAGGGGGGCAATGTGTCCAGCCTCAGCAACATATTCAACTGCCCCAGCCTCCCTTGAAGCTAGAGGTGACCATGTTATAGGTTCTGGCCAGTAAGACATAAAGAAAGCTTACTGGAAGAGTGGGGCACAAAAAAATGACTATCTGTCCCTCTCCTGGTCTTTCTGCCATAAAAATGACAAGTTTTCCGAAGCAATGGCAATTATCTTGAAAACAGAAGGAATTAATACAGGGAACAGTCTAAAAGAATCACAAAGACAGCAACCCTAACATCTACTAGCCACTGAACCCACGCTTGTAGTCACAGGCTGCTAGACTTTGTTATTAAGCCCAGTTAAGCCCCACTTTTGATGGCACTGTTGTATGGATTCTGTTACTTGCAGCCAAAGGCATCCTAACTGAAACACAGGGAAAGGAGTCAGACTAAATACCAGTATTACATGATTTCAATTATATGAAATGTCAAAAAAAAAAAAGGCAAATCCATAAAAACAAAAAACTAATTATTACCCAGAGAGGAAGTTAACTGTAAACACATATGAAGGATATTACAGGTTGATGAAAATGTTCCACAGTAGATTATAGTGATGGTTATACAACCTGGTAAATTTACTAAAACTTGTTGTGTTGTACATTTTAAATGGGTGAATGTTCTGATCTGCAAACTGCATCTTAAAGTTGTTAAAAGAGAGAGAAGCCACCCAAGCACTTTAAGCAAAGGGAGAGATTATCCAATTTTTATTTTAAAAAGATGGCTCTTAAGGAGAAATGGTATAATATTTTCAAGAGCAAAAGGGTCTAATCACTATGTTCTACACCTGAAACTAATATAATATTAAATGTCAATTGTAATTGAAAAATAAAATCTAAAAAATGAAAGTGAAAGGGCCCAGCAGTCTCCACTCAACTGAAACCCACGAGACTGGCCAGTCCCAGCTCCCACTCCTGGGGTAAGAACACCACTCCCTCCAGAGGAGATGGAAAACAAGCACACACTGACCGCAACCAGAACTGGTAACTTAATGCAAGTAGAACTGAGGTAGGAAAACGTAAACGTTTTAAAACCATCCTCTGGTGCTTTTCTGTTTTCCTAACACACAGCACATCCATCCTCCCAGACTCACCAGGCTTGGACAGGCAGAAGCGGTTGACTCCTTTGGAGAGGTTATAAATCCCCACGTTCTCAGGCCCATTTCCATCCTGATAGAATTCCTAAGGGACCAAAGCCAATACAATGACTTACTGGGGGAGAGAGAGACACAAGATGATTAATAATATTTCTGTTTCAGAACCAGTCATCTGTTTTGTCCATTAATCATTTGAACAGTTGGGTGCCATGGGAAAATTAAAAACCTTCAAAAACTTCCAACAAAAATGTACTCTTTTTCATTCAGTCAATTAATATTTACTGAGCACCTGCTATGTGACAGACACAGAGCTAGGGGCTGGCAAGGCTCCTGTTCTCAGGAGGCTTACATTCTAATATGAGCAGACAGAAAATCAATGTGGTCAGCAAAGAAACGAGTGGATTTCCACTGGTAAGTAACAGAGCCATAAGGAAAATAAGCAGGAGTTCAACATACAGAATGATCTTGGCAGTGGCGTCTTTACCCTGATGGTCTCAGGGCAGTCCTGCCCTGCACAGGAAACACTGGGCTGCAGCCTGAGTGATGAGGAAAACCAACTACAAGCATTTTCAGAGCAGACAGAGCATTCCAAGAAGAGGAAAGCGCATGTGCAAAAGCGCAGAGGAAGGAATACGCACACTGTGAAACGGAGAAGGCAGTGTGCTGCAGCTCAGTGAGCAAGGCCGACGGCGCAGGAGGTAAGGTGAGAGTCAGGAGTGGGCCTTGTTGGCTGTCGTTAAAAAATATGGATCTTATTCTAAGGGAAACAAATATACTGTAGGATTTAAGGGAAGGAGTGGTTTTCTAAATGTCTATCACTTACTCTCAACTGGAAATGAGTTAACCCATTTCCTGGAACAAAGCTGTTTGTCAAGCATTTGTAGTTAACCAGTTAGAGCAGTCAGCAGCCAAGGAAAACACCACTTTCAATTCCTCCAGTGTCTAACATAAGCAGTCACTTAATTGACATTTGCCTGAGTTTCTCTACTGGGTACCTGACAAAGACACATATCACTGCTTCAGTCAAAAAATTATACAAAATTCATAAATGGACCTATATAGGTCTGTGCAGGTGTCCCCTTTTCAGAAGTCCACCTGGTACACTACCTATCAGGCCATGGAGACCCATCAACAGGAGAATAAGATCCCATCTAACAACTCTGTCCTCTGAACCATATAAATATATGAGTCCTGAGGAAACTGACTCAGCTGCACCTGGTAACAGATAATAGCAGTACTTGCCAAGGAGATTTTAGATGTGTTAAAGCTTTACTTTATCCTCCCTATAACCCTGAGAAGTGGACATTATGATCCCAGTTTTGAAGGAGAAAACTGAGGCTCAGAAACATTAAATGAACTTGCCCAAGGATACAAAACCACCGTGCTCTGTACTACTTCAGTGGCTTCCCCAAATCACCAAAGTTGGAATTTAATGTGAAGCCAGGATATCTCCCAAATAAAAGCATCTTCCACTGAAGGATTTTAAATGCTTCCTGATGATACTTTCTATATTAGGTGGCTGAGTTGAGGGGCAGAAAAAGAAATCTGACTAGACTATGAGTATAATCTTCTTGGCATGCTAGTCCTTCCTGCTCTCCAAAGGCAAGGGCCCTTCCAAATGAGAGGACCCCCAGAAGCCGTGCATACCAGAGTGATGGCATGAGAAAGGGAACATCGCAGCATATAGCCCGTCTGCCTAAACTCAATTGCTGACACGTCGTCTTCCAGAACCTCCACCTCCAGGCTCTTGTTCTTCCAGCACCAATCTTCATGCATGATGCTTACTGCAAAAGCACACGACACAAAGAGACCCATGGGCATGGGGCATGTCACTCCCTGAATACCACCACAGAAAAACTATAACGAATTCACTAATTTTTAAAAACATGTGTGTATATATACATATTTTAAATATGCATACATTTACATATTTAAATATCTAACTATACATATATGTGTACATACAAACAATAAATATTATAAACAACACAATAACAATGCTTGGAAGAATACTGAAGAAAAACTGGAACCAATGGTCATTAAAATGACCAAGAAAGAAATTCAATTGCATCTAAATATCAGGCTGTAAGTAAGATACTCAGAGATCACCAAACTTCTGTAATGAGCCACAGAGCAAACATTCGCCACGTTGCAGGCCCCGGGGTCCCAACTGTTCAACTCTACGTTTAGAGCACACAGGCAGCCACAGACAATGCATACACTAACGGGCACGCTGTGTTCAGACAGACAGTTTATGAACACGGGCTGTTGGCCCTTAGGCCGTGGTTTGCCAACACCTATATATAATGGAAAATATATATATAACACACATATATAATGAAAAATGTAAGTCCCCAGAAAAAGCAGTAGACTTTATAAGCTACTCACTGCCAGCTACTCCAAGCTAAGCTTTGAAAAAGCAGAAATACAGGCAATGGGTAGCTTCTTGAGAGGGGCAGAGAAAAGAGAACCAGTGTCTGCCAGCACCAGTGCTTACCAGGCACTGTGCACGGGCTTACCACTGTATTTTGTTTAGTGTTACATTCCGCAGAAAGCCTATTACTCCTCTTTTACAGATAAAACTGAGTCTCAGGGACTGCCAAGGTCACACAGGTGCTAAGTGGTAGAACACACTGTATTATTTCAGTCTCTTTTCCAGTATTTAGAAATAAAATGGCACGGATGAGGGCACCCTCCCAAAGGAGAAGTGTGTGGGTCGCCCTGATAAGGTGGCAGTTGGTCCCCAGAGCCTCAGCTCCTACATTATTGCCTGATGCTAAATATAGCACATTTAAGGTCGAGGGCCAAAGAAGAGTTAAACAAGTAAAGGTATACAGCTGGATGCAATTTGAGAGCTGGGATTTAGAACATTTAAGAAGACAGGAAATGAGTGAGGAACACGAGAGACTGTCTTAGGGTCTTACTTTTGTATTTTCCAGGGAGAACATTGTCAAACGTGAATGTCATTGCGTTGACCTTGCCAGAGAGCTGGAGGCTCCGCTTCTCACCCTGGCGGCTCAGAGACTGCAGGGTCACCAGCAGGTCACCGCAGGTGTCTACAGAGAAAAGACAGGAGGGCTTGATTTGACGGCCCTGGTGAACCACGTTCGAACCCTTGACCTGTGTGTGCTGCACGCTACTGCTTGTCTCCTGAAAAGCAGTGCCAGGGCTCCTTTAAAGCTAATGTGCAGCTACTCAATTCTCCAAAGTGCCCCCCGTGCAGGTCATCAGTACCAAGCAAGGAAGCTAGCAATGGAGAAAGGGGCTCCTCCACTTACTGAAATGGGGAAAGTCACATTTATGGAGCACCAAGAGGGGCCAGAGAAAAAGAGAGAAAGGTGATAAAACCTTACTTAATGCTCACTTTATACCAGGCATAGCACTGGGCCCCTTGTCATAATAATAACATTAGTATTCCTAATAATAGCAAACATTTAAATGGTTCTTGCTATGTTCGAGGTACCTCTAAAGGCTCTACATATACTAACTCATTTGATACAACAAGTCCCTAAGGCAGTTACTATTATCATCTCCACACAGACAAGGGACTCAAAGCACAGAGAGGTTAAATAATTTGCCCCAGGTCCCACAGCAAAGGTTCAAGCCCATGTAGCCTTGTTCTCGAGTCCATGTAGTCACTGTGCTACACTGCCTCTGGATGCCCACGTCTGAGCTTCATCAGAACCCTCCGGCCCTGGCTGGCGTGGCTCAGCGCACTGAGTGCCGGCCTCTGAACCGAAGTGTTGCTGGTTCAGTTCCCAGTCAGGGCACATGCCTGGGTTGCAGGCCAGGACCCCAGCTGGGGGCGCATAAGCGGCAACCACACAGTGATGTTTCTCTCCCTTTCTTTCTCCCTCCCTTCCCCTCTCTCTGGAAATAAATAAATAAATAAAAATCTTAAAATAAAAAACCTCTGAAAGCAGTAGTGTTCCTATTTAACAGAAGAAAATCAAAGGCTGGGCAAGTAAATGCTTATGTTCTCATACCTGGTAAGCAACAGAGCCAGGACTGAAACCTGGGCCTAAGTCCACCTTCCTTTCAGCATCAGAGGAGGGGAAAAAGAGACCTACATATTTTTTGGGAGGCAAAGCAGAACTACTCCAAGAGAAATCCTTCTGTGACTCGCTGTGGCCATTCTTCAGGAAGAACTGGATGCAGTATGAACTCTCCGAAACCACTGCCGTGGAGCAGCTCTGCGTTAATGCTGCCCCATGCAGATAAGCTCACCAAAACGCCACCGCTACCCACCTGCTTTTTTATAACTATCGCTTCTTGCTTTCAGTGGACACCTTACCCAAACAAGAGACTTTCCCAGAAACTGACGCCAAAAACTGCACAAAGGCCACATCCATCACAGGCCTGTCCTTCACAGTAAGAGGAAACGTCTGGGGTTTCAAGGTCAGCCCCGCTCTGGTCTCTGCCTCAGGAACCACCACCTGTGGGAACGCAGGGCAACATCAGCAGCTACATCGGGGTTGCTGCTCCCCTGGCCTGCAGAGCGCAGGAGCACTCATCTGGGCCCAAGGCAAAACAGACTTCGAAGGACAAAGGTTCACTTCTAGGCCAAGTTTTACAATCACAACAAATATGCAAGTAGCCAGTGTGTGAAGACAACACAATTCTAATCAGGGGTAAAAACTCATCCTTAGCAGCGCCACGGTGTGTACAAGCCTATCGGGCACAACTCTCTGCAAAGACATGTGAGCTGTCAGCCATCACCTGAACACTGGGTGGGGACCACACTGAGTCTCAGAACCTTTGCCTGCCTTGAGGTTATATGTGACATATGCTACAAACTTGTCAATGCTGTGTGGATTCCCCACAGAGAAATTAGGCCATTTTTTTCTTGTCTTCTAGGGGTCTTTCTCAGGCTAACAAGGACTGGGAAAGAAGGCAATGGTCACATTTTTCATCCATAGCAAAGATAACACTTCAGAATTGCCCTTTCTCATGTAAGTCCCTACTCATGCTTCTGAAAGGGCTTCCAAAGGCTTGTCGATGTGGCCAACTTTGCAAAAGGCTGCTGTCTAGTACAGGAGCTGATAGCCCCCACACCATACTGTTCTCCAACCCCAGCTCCTCAAAGGGGGGTCCCACTTGCCCTAGAGGAGAGCAAGTCTTAAAAGGAACCTTCCTTCACTTGCTCGTTCTCGGGGAGAAAGAGCAGCAGCTAACTTGATGGGTGAGGGTCTGAGATCCACAGAGACAGGGTCTTGCCCCATGGGCCAGGCCACTGCACTGAAAGGCACTGTGGGCTGACCTCTGGTTCTGTCTGGTCTCCTGCCCACAAGCCTCATCTGTGCTCAGGCCTTCACCCTCGCAGTGAGACCAAGGGCCCACGTCTCCCCAGCTTCTCCACCTGCCTAGATGGAGAAATCAGACGGTGCCTGCCCAGCATCTTCAATTCAGAGCAAGGTGGGAAAAGGCCTCGGGTTCCAGAAGCCATGCACTGTGGAAATTTTTGAGCTGCCATTACTGAAGAGTTCATTTTAATTTCTTTGGAACTTACGGATAGTCTGCAGCTGCCAAAAGCCTGAGAAAGTGGAGGTGCAACTGGCAGCCTGAACCTAACCCCTGACAAAAATCACACTGGAAAAGCAAAGTGTCTGTTGCATCATTTTTAAACTGATTGACTGTCTGCTCTACAAACAGTGACATGCAGAAATGAAAATATTTCAAAATAAGAAGTTGGAAATGAAAATGCTCCCTCTCTAACCCATTGTGGCTAATAATAACCCTCTTTAAAAAATCACTGCTCAGCCCTGGCCAGCTCAGGTGGTTGGAGATCGTCCCAATACACCAAGGTTGTGGGTTCAACACCCGGTCAGAGCACATATGAGAGTAAACCAATGAATTCATACGTAAGTGGAACAACAAATCAATGTTTCCCTCTCTCTTTTCTTCTCTTTCTTCCTCTCTCTCTAAAAGCAATAAATAAATTTTTAAATAATCATTGCTCTCTTTCAAATATCTTAAAGAAAACAAAACCCATCGTACCTGGACTTTGTAGGTCCCTGGTTTTGCTTTGAAACAAAATGATCCATGAGCATCCGTCTCCGCA